>JACXGI010003102.1:38665-66043 GCA_016801175.1 Esox masquinongy | reverse complement strand
ATGCCAGGTTCTTGTGATGTAAAAGAATGAGACAAAGATAAATCATGTCAGAACTTTTTCCACCTTTAATGTGACCTATAATGTGAACAATTCAATTGAAAAACAAACTGAAATCTTTGAGGGGGAAAAATAAAAAATAAAAAACTCACAATAACCTGGTTGCATAAGTGTGCACACCCTTAAACTAATACTTTGTTGATGCACCTTTTGATTTTATTACAGCACTCAATCTTTGGGTAGGAGTCTATTAGACTGGCACATCTTGACGTGGCAGTATTTGCCCACTCTTCTTTGCAAAAGCGCTCCAAATCTGTCAGATTGCGAGGACATCTCCTGTGCACAGCCCTCTTCAGATCACCCCACAGATGTTCAATTGGATTCAGGTCTGGGCTCTGGCTGGACCATTCCAAAACGTTAATCTTCTTCTGGTGAAGCCATGCTTTTGTGGATTTGGATGTGTGCTTTGGGTCGTTGTCATGCTGAAAGGTGAACTTCCTCTTTATCTTCAGCTTTCTAACGGACGCCTGAAGATTTTGTGCCAAAATTGCCTGGTATTTGGAACTGTTCATAATTACTTCACCCTGACTAAGGCCCCGGTTCGAGCTGAAGAAAAACAGCCCCAAAGCATGATGCTGCCACCACCATGCTTTGCTGTGGGTATGGTGTTCCTCGGGTGATGTGCAGTGTTGTTTTTGCGCCAAACATACCTTTTGGAATTATGGCCAAAAAGTTTAACCTTGGTTTCATCAGACCATAACACATTTTCCCACTTGCTTTTGGGGGACTTGATGTTTGTTTTTGCAAACTTCAGCCAGGCTTGGATGTTTTTCTTTGTAAGAAAAGGCATCCGTCTTGCCACCCTACCCCATAGCCCATTCATATGAAGAATACGGAAGATTTCTGTCACATGTAGCACACAGCCAGTACTTGCCAGAAATTCCTGCAGTTCCTTTAATGTTGCTGTAGGCCTCTTGGAAGCCTCCCTGACCAGTTTTCTTCTCGTCTTTTCATCAATTTTGGAGGGACGTCCAGTTCTTGGTAATGTCTCTGTTTTGCCATATTTTCTCCACTTGATGATGACTGTCTTCACTGTGTTCCATGGTATATCTAATGCTTTGGAAATTCTTTTGTACCCTTCTCCTGACTGATATCTTTCAACAATGAGATCCCTCTGATGCTTTGGAAGCTCTCTGCGGACCATGGCTTTTGCTCTGAGATACAACTAAGAAAATGTAAGGAAAATCCTACTGAACTTTAAATGATGGCAGGTGTGTAATGACTTCTATTTAACATGAGTTTGAATGTGATTGGTTAATTCTGAACACAGCCACATCCCCAGTTATAAGAGGGTATGCCCACTTATGCATCCAGGTTATTGTAAGGTTTTTATTCTTCATTTTTCCCCCTCGAAGATTTCAGTTTGTTTTTCAATTGAATTGTTCACATTATAGGTCACACTAAAAGTGGAAAAAGTTCTGACATGATTTATCTTTGTCTCATTCTTTTACATCACAAAAACCTGGCATTTTCACAGGGGTGTGTAGACTTTTTATATCCACTGTATGTATATATATATAGGATTTACAGTTGAGCTCGCAAGTTTGCATACCCTGCCGAAATTCTGAAATTTTGGCAATGATTTTGAAAATATGACTGATCATGCAAAAAAACTATTTTATTTAAGGCTAGTGATCATATGAAGCCATATCATAATGATAACAGAAATCCCCCAAATGGCCCTGATCAAAAGTTTACATACCCTTGAATGTTTGGCCTTGTTACAGACACACAAGGTGAAAATGGCAATTAAAGGTTAATTTCCCACACCTGTGCCTTTTTAAATTGCAATTAGTGTCTGTGTATAAATGGTCAATGAGTTTGTTAGCTCTCATGTGGATGCACTGAGCAGGCTAAATACTGAGCCATGGGGAGCAGAAAATAACTGTCAAAAGACCTGCGTAACAAAGTAATGGACCTTTATAAAGATGGAAAAGAATATAAACAATGCAAATGCCATTCAGTACTGTTCAATCACTTATTAAGAAGTGGAAAATTCCAGGATCTCTTGATACCAAGCCAAGGTCAGGTAGACCAAGAAAGATTTCAGCCAAAACTGACAGAACAATTGTTTGGGATACAAAGAAAAACCCACAGGTAACTTCAGGAGAAATACAGGCTGCTCTGGAAAAAGACAGTGTGGTTGTTTCAAGGAGCACGATATGACGATACTAGAATAAAATTAGCTGCATGTTCGAGTTGCCTGAAAGAAGCCTTTACTGCGCCAATGCCTCAAAAAAGCCTGGTTACAAAATACCTGACAACACCTTGACACGCCTCATAGCTTCTGGCACACTGTAATTTGGAGTGACGAGACCAAAGTAGAGCTTTATGGTCACAACCATAAGCACTATGTTTGGAGAGAGGTCAACAAGGCCTATGGTGAAAAGAATAC
Organism: Esox masquinongy; assembly: GCA_016801175.1. Taxonomy (NCBI): domain Eukaryota; kingdom Metazoa; phylum Chordata; class Actinopteri; order Esociformes; family Esocidae; genus Esox; species Esox masquinongy. The sequence goes on along the minus strand of JACXGI010003102.1, from coordinate 63,591 downwards.
CATCCCCACAGTGAAGCATGGTGGTGGCTCACTGATGTTTTGGGGTGTGTGAGCTCTAAAGGCATGGGGAATCTTGTGAAAGTTGATGGCAAGATGAATGCAGCATGTTATCAGAAAATACTGGCAGACAATTTGCATTCTGCTGCGCATGGGAGGCTCTTGGACTTTCCAGCATAACAATGACCCTAAGTACAAGGCCAAGTTGACCCTCCAATGGTTGCAGCAGAAAAAGGTTCCAGAGTGGCCATCACAGTCTCCTGACCTTAATATCATTGAGCCATTCTGGGGAAGACGACCAAAGATTGCAAGACGACCAAAGATTTTGCATGACCTGGAGGCATTTTGCCAAGACGAATAGGCAGCTATACCACCTGCAAGAATTCAGGGCCTCATAGACAACTATTACAAAAGACTGCACGCTGTCATTGATGCTAAAGGGGGCAATACACAATATTAAGAACTAAGGGTATGCAAGCTATTGAACAGGGTAATTTCATTTTTTTTCTTTGTTGCCATGTTTTGTTTTATGATTGTGCCATTCTGTTATGACCTACAGTTGAATATGAATCCCAAAAGAAATAAAAGCAATGTGTTTCACCTGCTCACTCGTGTTTTCTTTAGAAATGGTACATATATTACCAATTCTCCAAGGGTATGCAAACTTTTGAGCACAACTGTATCCACTATAGTGGTGCTTTTCATTCATGTCCAGAACAATGATGAACAGGATATGCCCTTGAATGGTTCTCATCTTTCTGATTGAAATTATGAACTTTGATACCTGCTATCCAACAGAGGACCTTAAGTGGTCAGTAAATGGTAAATGGCCTTTTGAAAGGTTTGATGATTTATTTTCTCGTTCATGAATTCATTGATTGCTCTCAACATTGGCGTCATTATTTCTCTGAGCATACTGATAAGAAACACAGTATGAGTTATGGTAAGGTTTCTGTCTTGAAATGTACACTTTTCCTGCCCTCACTGTACTATGTTTTTTTCATTATGTGGATAAATATGGTGTGCAGGAGAGAATGTCATGCTAAGTTGACCTCTGCATACTGCTATGGCTCTCTGCCAGCTATGAAAGGACAAGTACTGAAGCACACACTCTTTGATGACGACAATTGGCAAAGTCCCCAACCCTTAAAGTGACCCACACTGATGTTGCTGGATGAATCCAGTGGGGAGAGAGTGCACTCTATAAATCTACAGGGCAGGGCCTAGATTCATAGATGTACTGTTTTGCAGAGCAGGCACAATGTCCTTGAGAAGAGTATTTGCAGGTCGGCACAACTGGGTCATTCTTCACGTGCTGTGTTTTGGACCTTATATCTTTTGGAAAGAAAGCCTATCTTCATACAGTGTATATACTAAAAGTATAGTAACTTCGGAAGGCTGTGAGACCCCTTTACATTCATTAAATTTTTTGTGTTATAGACTAAATTTATAATTTAAAACCAGAATCTTTGCCCCAGTCTTGTGAGCTCAATCAAGTTTTCTTCGAAGATCTCTCTGTATTTTGCTTTATTCATTGTTCCCTTAATCCTGACCAGTCTCTAAACCTATCAGCATCCCCATAGCTTGACAATTCCATCACCATTGTTCTCCATAGGGATGGTATTAGCCAGGTGATAAGTGGTACCTTGTTTTTGCCAGACATAGAGCATAGCATTCAGGCCTGATAGTTCTATTTTGGAGCCTTAACTTACGATTTTCCAAAAAGTCTCTTGTTCCCTTCTGCAAACCGATGCTTGCGAGTTGCCCTTTTGCATTTGCCCGTTTGTCTGTCGGCGAAATGACAAACGTCTAAGACATCTTTTCATGTTCACAGTGTGTACTGAGGTGCTAGGTAACTCTGACATACTGAGGGAACATTTCACTGGATTTTATTTATTTATTCCCTCAAGGAAGTGACATTAAAGTACTGTTCATCAGATGCACATAGCTTTTTTGGGTCTTCCACTGTATTCTGTCTTCAACTTGCCCAGTTTCTTCAAATTTCATAATGAGATTTCTTCTAGTCATCTCACAATACATAAATTACCTTAATGCCAACACAATAAATTATTGGCATTTTTTATTTTATTTTTTATTCTATATATATAACTTTCTATAGGGTTATTACAAGTAAATAAAAATGGCCAAGATGAATTGTTTTAAAATGTTTCATACTATCAGAAAATGTAAATTCCTTTAGGTGCATAATCCCTTATAGTTACAGCAAAACTGGAAAATTGTTAAAATAATGGTAAATACTTGAACAGGATTTTAACTTATATATCACATTTATTTCAACATTAGAGATTTTTTTTACATTTTCTCTTTAACTCAACCTGAGACAAGCTGACTAACATAAGGAAAATTTGGTTAAACTGAGTGTTTATATTTACTTAACTTACATTTGCACTATTGATATCAAACCAAACTTCCTGTGATGTAACTGTGGAATGGGGCTGTTTTTGTAAGAATAATTGTAAAATGTTATCCATTGTTTTAGTTGTTTTCACTAGTCCACTGTAGACAAATTCATGAAAAATGCCTTTCAGTGTCTGAATCTACATATCTAGCTTTGTTTGTCCTGTCTGAATCTACATATCCTGTCTGAATCTACATAACTAGCTTTTTTGTCCAATCCCTTCAACCTTGGCCCTTAATTTGCGCATTCATGTGCGCCTCCACCATTTGCACAAGTGTCCAAAGCTAGGGAGTGAAATTGAATCAAGGGTGTAGGGGCTAATTAGACCCTCCACTGGCCCCTTCCTGTGACTGTGCATTGTTGGAATCCTGTAAGGCTCCACATTATTTTTTAGCTTGTGCAACTTCACATAAAAGAATTGATAGATGCGCCTTATTAGACTACGCATCATGACACATGCACTTGTTTATGTCCAATTTGGAGTCCACACACTAAAAAGGCACACCTCCTAAATGTAATGTTTAATTGTTGCTGTGGTTTATTTCTTCTAAAACGAAAGGAGGGATTTGTATATTTGGGTTTTATGTGTGTTTTCTTGATCTGAAGTGAACCTTGAATTGCATTGTTCAAGTCATGAGTGTGTCCCGAAGTTCATTGATCTTCTCACCCTTTCTGTTTTGCCAGCAATACATGACCATGCTTTTGATGTTACTTTTGCGGTTAAGTGGTTTAACAGGCTCAATGGGTTCAAAGGCATCATTATTTTATTAGCAAATCCTCCCCAACAACTCAACGACCTTAAACTTGTGAAACAGGAGGTAAGTCCTTTGATTGAGAATTCAAACAGGTGTCGTATTGCTCATGCTGGCTCCTCACAGGCGACATAAAAAAAGAATGGGGATGACATAGAAAAAAGCAAACTGATTAATTATTTGTAAGATGCCTTTTCAGGAAAGTATGCATGCATTATTGGTCAGAAGAATGGGGAAAATACTGAGGAGAAGAGTTTTGCTGAAAGAGCAGGGACTTGAACCCATGCTCCAGCAGTACATGGCCCTGGAGGGAGTAGTTCAGACCTCTGGAACACCACTGGACACAGTGACTTGTATCTTTGATAGAAGTTGATGAATAGTACCAGGGCACATGGCAAACATGTTCACATCCTCTAAAATTGAAATGCATAAAATTCCCTTCAAAGCAAATATCTTAGTATTTTTTTATGGACACTTCATTTTAAATGTTAACTTTATATTAAGCATATTTAACATCAAACCAAAATATTGAGTGGAAACGTTTTAATTTCATTAACTGATTTTTAACTAGAGGTGGCAGCGGAAGTTTGAAATAGCTGATTAATTGGATTTAAGATATTGGATTACAGTTTATCTTGGCCCACAGACTTCTTTTAGGTTGAGAAACCATCTAGCATCAAATTGAAAAAAATGAAATTTTCAGACATTCACAAAGATGGGGAAGGGAAGATAATAAAATGCATTGTGGAAGATCTTGACACATCATTTGAATGTGAAGCTTCCATGCATTTTGCTAAATGATGGTGAGGACAGCCAAAAACCCCATTGAGGAATTAGCAGAAAAGCCCCTACCAATGCTGCACTGCTCTTTATGAATAATTCAGCTGTCAGAAAGAGGTGAACTCAGGGAGGGCTGGGAGACCTTTTCACTGGCATCTGACTCAGCAGAGTTTGGCCTTAAGGGGACACTCTGAACCTGAGAGATGGGTTCTACTTAGTTTCTATCAGGTTCTAATGCATACTGTGCAGATGTGACAAATTGTGTTTTATGTGAATGATTGGGTTGAAATGCAAGTCTCTAGTGCTCCAAAAGACAGTGTTAGCCTGCTGAACTAAAGAAAAGCCTAAAGACCAGACTGTTTGTGGATTAATCTGAAATGTGGTTTATTTCCTGTGAAAGTCTGTAAAACAAAATCAAACACCGTTTGAAAAGTCTTTTGATTATCGATTTCGGTTTCAAGGTTTATTTGTCAAATGCACCGAACAACACAGTGTCATCCTGCACAATGAAATTCTTGTGACATGGCAGCCGACAACTACGCAGTGAGAATTAGGAAGAAAAATATGTTAGCAAAATTATAGCCTAACAAAAAATAAAGCAATAATATACATAACACTGTACACTAGCAGCAGTTTAGAGGAGTACTGTAAACTAGCAGCAATATTGGTAGTGGTATTGAATATAATAGATATGGCAAGTATGGCAAAAATATACATAGCAATGTAAGCTAGCAGCAATTTTTGAAAGAGTAGGATGGGGAGTATGAACTGTATGGTAGAAATATTGAATATTATAGATACATATGAGTGTAATTGCTTATGAATGGTACATGCAAAGGAATATTCTAATGCCCATGAAATGTACTTGAAAGGACATCAGTATGATCAGTGTTGCTGGTTGAGGAGTCTTATAGCCTGAGGGAAAAAACTGTTTGTGAGTCTGGAAGTGCATGTCCTGATGCTCTGGTAGCGTCTATCAGACGGCAGCAGTGTGAACAGACCATAGCCTGAGTGGCTGTGATCTTTGATGATGTTCAGTGCTTTCCTCAGGCATCATTTTTGGTAGATGCCTTGCATGGAGGGGAGATGGCAGCCGATGACGCCATACCAGGCAGCTGCCGTACCAGGCAGTAATGCAGTCTAAAAGGATGCTTTCAATGGTGCACCTGTAGAAGTTGGTGAAAGTTTTTACAGACATGCCAAATTTCTTGAGTCTCCTCAGGAAGTATAGTCGTTTTTGGGCAGTTTTCAGTGCTGAGATTGCTTGTCTGTGCCAAGTGAGGTCATCGTTGATGAACACACCGAGAAACATGAATTTGGAGACTCTCTCCCCCCTCCTCTGCCACTTCCTGAAGTCCACGATCATCTCCTTGGTCTTGCAGATGTTGAGAGAGTGGTTGTTGTCCTGGCACCATGTAGCCAGGTTCTTTACCTCCTCTCTGTATTCGGTCTCATCATTGTTGGAGATTAGACCCAGGATGGTTGTGTCATCCGCAAATTTAAGGACACAGTCATGCATGAACAGGGAGTACAGGAGGGGACTGAATACGCAGTCATGTGGGGCTCCAGTGCTCAGAGTCAGTACATAGGAGGTGAGATTGCCCATTCTTACCACCTGGGGTCTGCCCGTCAGGAAGTCCAGGATCCAATTGCAGAGGGAGGTGTTGAGTCCCAGGGTCCTGAGCTTAGGAACAAGCTTAGCTGGCACGATGGTGTTGAATGCAGAGCTGTAGTCCACAAACAGCATCCTCACGGATGTGTTGCCTTTTTCCAGGTGGGAGAGGGCGGTATGTGTTGTCAGGGCGATGGCATCATCTGTAGATCTGTTGGGGCGGAATGCAAATTGAAAGGGGCCCAAGGTGTCAGGAAGGGTGGCATCACAACAATGATAACATGGACCTTCATCACGATAAAGGATACAGATCAAGACCTGGCCAAGTGTGAGTCACTGTTATGCTGAATTACGATCATTATTGGTGTCATGCAGTTGCTGTCAAGTGATTATAAGTGCTATGTGATTAATCAGCCTGCCCTGATTAATCAGATTAAACCTGTTTTCACTACGACCTTTAGGTCAGACTGAGAACAAACTTCCTTTTAAAATGTCTTCCAGCACCTCTCTCCACCTCCTCTCCCTTTATCCCGGCATCTCTGTTGTGACAACTTAAATTCCTCTCTCCAACGCACGCCTCCCTCATTGCTGTCTTCCTTCTATCTGGTCTTCCCTTTGTATAGCCTTTGTTTTTCATATTCTGTAGACTGCCACTGTATGCCTCGTGCCCCTGGCTACCTGCCACTCTTATCTCCTAGCCTTTGGAGTGGGAAGGCTTTTCGGGACACTAACAAAAGAGAATTCCACATCCAGGCCATGCTTCCCCTCTGGGCTGTGTGGCCTTGTTTCCTACAGGCCACAGACTCCAGCCTAAACAAAACATCTGTTTGTCTCTGAAGAATCCTTTGAAGTGGAAAGATTACAATGCATACTAAGAACAGAAGAACATGAAAACCAATTGAAAAATCTTGTTTGAGGATCCAACTCAATAATCTCAACAGATTAATCCTTTTGATGTAATTATTGTGGTTAATTGGCTTAACATTCCGGCCCTATGGGTTCATCACAGAATTGATCAATACTACTTAAGAAAGACAGCATTATTGTATTAGTAAATCTCCACCAACAGCTCAACTTCATAAATCTGTGTTATCGGAGATAAGCCCTTTGATTGAGAATTCAAACAGGTGTCATCCTGCTTATGCTGGCTCCTTGGAGGCGACATAAATGACAGACTACTAGGCCGTAAACAGTGGAGCAGATGATGGGAGTCTAGCCATATGTCCGCTGTGTGTCTGTTCGTGCCAGGCAGAAGCTGCCACACTGCTTTGGTTTCTGATGGGAGGGATTAGTCTGGGAACATCTCAGTGAATGCCCCTCTGGGAGACGGATATGCTTCACCGTCACCAAGGCTGCCCGTCTCTAAACTGTTGAAACAGCACCCAAGAAATGGTGAACAGGAATTTAGTTTTATCCCAATTGTAATATTTTGTCCAATTATTGGCAAAGCCAATCAAAATGACAGTTATTAGTAGAAGAGGACTTCGAATTTGGAATCCAATTTTAAATGTATCCCATCTGCTCCTTTGCTGTAAAATGTATTGTAAATGATTTGATGTCCTAGTGAGTGGTACAAACCAGAGAGTTGGCTCTGACTCAACGTCTCAGTGATTACAATGAATGTGATTCGGTGGTGTAGAGATGTTTACGAATCATATCTTCATACTGTAGGTACATTTCAGTCCATGCAATGCATTTACACATTCAGCATTTTTATTTAGCCTCCAGAAAAGGGGTGCTTTAATTGTCTGGCAACATTACAATAATGCTCTAATTATTTACCTTTATAAGTATGCACTGAATGTCATGTTAAAACAATAGTGTGCGACCCACAGGTGTTTAGGTATGAAAATGTTATCTCCGCGGTAAAATTCAAATGTTCATTTATTTGAATAACACTCCCATGTTGGCTCTTAAAGTTGCACACATTGTGTTTGTATGTGTCACCTTCTATCCTCACGAGGTCTGGTCCTTATTGCTGTCGGGGTTAAATTATAATCACAGTATATTAGCCAAGCACATCTCAAATTGACATACATATGTCTCTGCTATTTTTGGTGTACTCTTATATTACCATAGAGCACCTTCTAAAGAGCTGGAATTTGGGGGGGATACCCGCTAACAATGCCAAGAAGCCCATGGCTGATAACAATTGCCCAAAGAATAGGACTACTGCCACATATTGTAGAGAGGATTGAAAGACTGTCATGTTTCTGCAACCACATAACATTTATACATGGTCAGAAATAAGATTTGATCAATTGTTGTGTCTTTGTTTACATTCAGTGAAAACTAAACATGCATCTGCTTACATTCTTCATAGATTTGCTGTATGCAATATGACACATATGACTTGTAATGAAAATGTCTTTGCAGCCTCTGTGTCTGCCAAGAAATAAATGACTAAAAGAGTTGAAAGGAGGCATGGGACCAACAGTATGCTGCAATTTAAAGTTGTTTTGTCCAACCCAATCCAACCCGTCTACGCAATTCTAATCGGGCACAATGTCAGACAGCCATCTCAGTCCAAAGCTTGTTTGAGTGCGGGCAAGCAATTATTCTTACTGCCCTCCGGCGTTGACATCGTGCCATATGTACAAATGTAAATAGACCTTCACATTTAGAAAAACTGTTTTCTTAGAGTTCAATAATGAATGGCATATCAGTAGTGCTATCCAGGGGATGACAAAAATGTCAGTCACACTTATGACTACTAACTCTTTTCAATATATGGAGAAGGCACCGGTCTTCAGATGTGCACCCTATTCAATATACGGAGAAGGCACAAGTCTTCAGATGTGCACCCTATTCATTATATCTATTTCACTGTGTTCATTTTTCTGCAATAATTGAATCAATGCCCTAAGAAAAAGTAAAGATTTCCCCTATTTAATTTGTGATTATAATCAATCCTGGTGGCAGCAATTCATTCAAAATATTAACAAAAATCCAACCTTTAATTAAAGTAAAACAACGAAAGAAAAAATAAATTCTCATCATAAAACAAATATTTTTCTCAAATATGTGTGCCACAATTACTGGCAACCCTTCCTTTAATAGATTGCGTAACCTCCCTTTGCCAAGATAACAGCTCTGAGCCCTCTCCTATAATGCATAATGAGGTTGGAGAACGCATGACAAGGGATCTGAGACCATTCCCCCATACAGAATCTCTCCAGGTCCTTCAGATTCCAAGGTCCCCGCTGGTGGACTCTTCACTTCAGCTCATCACACAGGTTTTCTATGGCGTTTAGTTCAGGGGACTGGGACGGCCATGGAAAAATCTCGATTCTTTGGTCAGTGAACCATTTTTTGGTTAATTCTTTAGGTACGCTTTGGATCATTGTCCTGCTGTAAGATCCGACCACGGCCCAGTTTAAACCTCCTGGCAGTGGTAGTCAGCTCAACAACATGTAGCTGCACATCATTACTGTGCTCTCGGGTCTTTCCCATAGTGATGGATGACTATGCGAATTTGGCCTGTGTGTCACCTTGCATTTATACCTCAGTGAAACAGGAAGTCATGGCTTTCCACTTCAGTGTTCTAATTCTGTATAGTAGAGACACACTTATATACTGTAGGCACACACAAACTATATACACACATATATGCACATACAACTCCGGAAAAAAATTAAGAGACGACTGCACCTTTTTCTTTCCTTTCCAAAAAAGGAAGGACTTGAGTGAGGAACAGAAGCGTTCAATTTTCAGTGGTCTGTTAATTTTGACCCTTCTGTTCCTCACTCAAAATCTTCCTTTTCGACTTTTTTGGAAAGGAAAGAAAAAGGTGCAGTGGTCTCTTAATTTTTTCTGGAGCTGTATATACACATATACTACATGCACATATTTAACATATTCCCACATATACTGTATGTACTTTGGACACAGATATATACTGTAGATACACATATATACTATATACATATATACTGTAGACACACACATTACTTTTGGCAACTATCTAGGCACGGGCCCAACAGTAATACATTTCTACAGTATCTCACCGTTAATGAACGTATGATTTATAGCCAAATTAATATTCCACCCCATAGCCAATGCAACGTGACAACCATAAAATCTCTCCCCAACATCAACGCTTTCCGTGTTAAACCTGTATGCATGCTCTTGCATTTTTATATTTTTGTGGAAGTGGAATGTTATCAAAGGACAAAACCCTTTCTGTTGTATGCAGAGGTTGTCAGTCTGGACACCATTCCATAGGACACAACACCTTTTTCATCCAAACATTCCTCAAGAAGATGAATATGACAGTAACACAATCAGAGGCAAATTCTGTCCTCTTGGTCGCAAAGGTTTTGGAGTGGTTTATTTATCATGGTTTGAAGTGGCGTCTGAGTCCATCCAAAGTACTGATTATACAGAGTGAAGAGGAGCTGCCAGCCCATTACGGCCCGGAAAAAGGCAATGTAAACACCCGCCTCTGTCGCCTCTTCCAATGTAGTGTGTCGGAGCTCGTCAGCTGCAGCACCATTCATTCAATTTCAACAAGCCGTGTGCTTGAGTCCTCATTCTTCCTGTGTCCTGTCCTCCCCCTATCTCGTCTTCTCGCCTCTCATTCTTTGCCTCATTCTCACTACTGCACCGCTTTCCATCAGGTCAGTCCATGTTTCTTGCAGGCTGTATACCCCCTGCACCCCCCCCATCCTTATGAGCCATTGTGAGATCCAAGCAGATGGATGGGAACAAAGGGGGTGAGAGGGTTACCCCCCCTTCTTCTCTGCCTGTCCGCTCTCTCAGTATCACTGCCAGCCAGGCCCTGGGTAATCTTCTCAAGCTTTCACAGCAAGGCCATGAATAACCCCATCCTCCTCTCTGTGACCCAGGCTCCAACACAGCCCAGCTACCCCCTTCTTATCTAGCCTTGTGCAGGCTCTCTGGGCTAGGCTCCACGCTCCCTGGATAGCATCTCTCACCCTCGCTTCCCACTCAGCGTATCTGACTCTCTGTCCTCCTAGTCCTACGCACCCAATGATGTTTTGTTTTGTTTCTTCTCAGGGCGTGTTTCAAGGCCTGGAGATTAATTGGGGCTGTGGCTTGCTGACATCTGGTCCTGGCTTCGTAAAGGCCCAGGTCCTTGAGGTCTACAGGGTTTATAATGAAGTGTACATAAGTTAATTTTCACATCAACAGAATGTTTCTCAAATACTACAATAGCAGTCTCCACACCCATTTGTTCATAAAAAATGTGTTTAATGTCAACAGAGTGTAGAAGAAATTATGTTCAGATGAAAAGAGTACAGTTTAAAAAACAAATACATATACATATATATATATGTATTTGTTTATATGTATATATGATATGTATATATAATTATATATATACATATATATATATATATATATATATATATATATATATATATATATATGTTTATATAATTTCAGCCTAATCAATAATAAGATTTAACAGGTGTGAACCTATGAACACAATTCTCAGTTCTGTATAAAAATATAGTTGCAAAGACAAATGAAGACAGAAATACTTTTGAAGTCACGTCACAATACAAAGGTTAGCATGACCAATGTTGTTTAGGTGCAAATACATGGTTAGTCATTTACTGTAGTCTTTCTTCACTTTAACTTGTATGGGCGTGGAGTTAAAACCATTGCGTCCGGACAATTACACATTATGTTGAGTGGAAGGTTTGTTCAGAGTCTCTATGAGCAAAGGAAGGGGCTGTCCTCCACCAATGCTGTGGCTTAACAAAGACACAATCCACCTGTACTAAAAAGGCCAAGCCCTGCCATTCCATTCCAAGCCTTCTTTCATGGCCACCCTGTTAAAATATTAAGCAGGTACTTAAGTGGTATTTGGCCAAATGTCATTTAGGCTGAAGGACCCTCCATCCACAAAAGATGCCTTGAAGTGACTCAATCACAACTGGCAGTGAACCACAGACAAACAAAAAGCTCCTGAATTATTTACTGCCCATCAAACATTAATGCTGTTGTCATCCCCCAATGTAATAAATAGAAGTGGAGAAAAATTAAATAACTTAACATTAAAGAAAAAAACACAGAAATTATGTTTGCCATCATATTTATGTGAGTAAAAATCTCCCAAGGATTAAATTGTCTTGTTCTGCAGTTCTTTGAGATTGTGTTTGAATGAACAGTTTCTGTGTAGGTTATAATATATTACAACCCTGTTTCCCAAAAAGTTGGGACACTGTGTAAAAGGCAAATAAAAACAGAATACAATGATGTGCAAATCATTTATCCCTACATTTAATTGAAAATAGTACAAAGACAACATATCAAATGTTGAACCAGAGAAATTGTATTGTTTTTGGAAAAATACATGCCCTTTTTGAATTTGATGCTAGCAACAGGTTTCAAAAAAGTTGGGACGGGGGCATGTTTACCATGGTATTGCATCGCCTCTTCTTCTAACAATACCCTGTAAGTGTTTGGAAACTGAGCAGACCAATTGCTGTAGTCTTGAAAGTAAAATGTATTTCCATTCTTGCTTGATATAGGATTGCCGCTGCTCAAAAGTTCGGGGTCTCCTTTGTCGTATTTTTCATTTCATAATGTGCTAAATGTTTTCAATAGGGGACAGGTCTGGACTGCAGGTAGGCTAGTTTAGCACTCTTTTACTATGGAGCCATGCTGTTGTTATATGTGCAGAATGTGGTTTGGCATTGTCTTGCTGAAATAAGCAAGGCCTTCTCTGAAAAAGACTTTGTCTGGATGGCAGCATATGTTGCTCCAAAACCTGTATATATTGTTCAGCATTAATGGTGCCTTCACAGATGTGCAAGTCACCCATGCCATGTGCACTAATGCACCCCCATACCATCACGGATGCTGGCTTTTGAACTGTGCGCTGATAAGAAGCCGAATGGTCCCTCTCCTCTTTAGTCCAGAGGACGCAGCGTCCATGATTGCCAAAAATAATTTCAAATTTTGATTCTTCAGACCACAGGATAGTTTCCTACTTTGCCTCAGTCCATCTTAAATGAGCTTGGGCCCAGAGAAGGCAACGGCGGTTCTGGATCTTGTTTAGATTCCTGAGCCCATGCAGTGATTTCCACTGCAGAATATTGTCTGTTTTCAGTGCAGTGCTGCCTGAGGGCCCGAAGATCACGGCTATCCAATACTGGTTTTTGGCCTTATCCCTTGCATGCAGAGATTTCTACAGATTCTCTGAATCTTTTAATGATGTTATATACCGTAGATGATGAGATCCCCAAACTCTTTGCAGTTTTACATTGAGAAACGTTATTCTTAAATTGTTGCACTATTTGCCCGCGCAACTTTCACAGAGTGGTTAAGCCCTCCCCTTCCTCACTTCTGACAGACCCATCCTCTCAGGAATGATCTTTCAATACACAATCATGTTACTAACCTGTTGCCAATTGACCTAATTAGTTGTGTGTTATTCCACCAGGTTTAGTTTTCCAGTCTTTTGTTGTCTCTGTCTCAACTTTTTAGAAACATGCTACTGGCATCAAATTCATAGTGGGCATATATTTTTCAAGAAACAATAAAATGTCTCAGTTTCAACATTTGATATGTTGTCTTTGTACTACAGTATTTTCTATTGAATATAGGGTTTAAATTATTTGCACATCATTGCATTCTGTTTTCATTTGCATTTTACGCAGCGTCCCAACGCAGCGTTTTTGGAAACGGGGTTGTACATACAGTACTGTAAATGTTTCTGTTCAATTGATGTTTCTAGCCTGCTTGGGATATGCATATTTCCCATGTTTCCCACTTTAATAGCTGTGTAATTTAACTGTATTTGAATTGTACTTACAGTATAGGTTACTCATAGTCTCAACACAAATATGGAACATTATTGTTCTTAATTGACTTGCCTGGTTAAATAAAGATGAAACACAAAAATCAGAACAACATAACATTGTGGTCCAGACACTCATTCATAACCCAGATAGCCTGTGCCTCCTGCCATTGCTACGTGTTGCTGACACTGTAATACTAAATCAGTCAATTTCCTATTAAGTGAATCATTCACACTATAGCCATGCTACAAACAAATATTGTCTTTATTTCTTTATTTCGTGATTGATATTTCATAAATGTAATAATGTATGAAAACATCATTTTAGGATGAACCCAACAAAGCTTCCATAATGCCTTATGCATTGTTGCAATAAAGCTTGCCTGAGAAGCCGAGCACCTTACGCATGTATGCCGACTCTTGCATTTTAATTTCTGTAGCATCTGTGACCGGTTCATCATGTCCCAGTCCCTAACCCCCTCAGGGGACCCCTAGCCTATCCACAGCAGGCCCTAAAACCCAGGGGAGGGGGGGTGCAGACATTTGATTGATGATGGTGTGAATAAAACAGAAAGAGATGGAGAGAATCATTTTATCAGTCCTGAAACAGGAGTGGATTAAAATGTAGTTGTACAACCCCTCTGTATAATTCAGCAGCCTGCCCTGTGGTATCACTGTGCGCCAGAAGCCCTGATGAGATCCGCCTTCCTTCATCACTGAACCCCCCATCTATGTCAACAAATCAAAAAGACGCTGATGGGAAACGTGTGAGAGATCATTTCTACTCAATCATAATAAAAAAAGAAATCTGAAACTACTGTCCAAGATGTATTATGCTGTTTAATGTAATCGTAGGTATTAAAATATATATATATATATATATATATATATATATATATATATATGGTATTTATTTACATTGTCTTTTTTCCCACTTCAAAATTTGTGGCGTCCAATCAGTGATTATGGCCTTGCCTCGTCAGCAGTGACTCTTAAGATCAGGACGTGGGTCCTCCGAAGCATTTCCTGCCAAGCTGTTCTGCATCTTATTACACTGCTTCCTCAACCAGAAAGTATTCTGTAACAAATGTGCTTGAAGGAGAGCACTTCACTGGCTAACAACCACAATTTAGTTTGAAGGTACCCAAACCTGCTGATGTTTTAGGTCACTGTAAAAAACAAAAATCAAATCCTGGAGCAACAGGAAATGTGAATCATTGGGTAGATTATATGACAATTGTTAGATACACCTCCTGTACAAGCCTCTGTCTGGCGATTCTCCATTCTCCTACTCAGGGGCCAGGTGAGAGTTCAGCTCTTTAGTTTAACACAACCAAGGCCTGGGGAACTTACTTTCTGCACCTCAGACCACATATATGACAACTGCAATTTTTTGAAAACATGCAATTACCGAGTATCCGGTTTTCTCATGCAGGCGGACAGTATTTTACAGTACTTTATCAACAGGAACCCAATTGCGTCTCCTCAGTCCTTCAGGCCTTTGGGAATGATGTCACCCAAGTGCTGCTGTCTTTGTCTTAAGCTCTTTCACTCAGGTCCTTGTCTATGTTAACTCAAGGATCCCTGGGAGGGCAGGCAGTGTTGATGCAGACGGAGGCAGCCAGGGTTCCCTAATAAACACCCCCCGTGGCCTGTTTCATGGATTGTTGTTCTGGGTGTTAACTCTAGCAGTGTGGTTGTTACTGCAGGGGTAGTACTTAACAGAGAGCAGAAGGACAATTACATAGGGACAACGGGGAGAAATGAGCAGCGCACAGACAGTGAAAGTATTTGTTAACATCGCAGAATGTTCTTGTCTACGAAACCGTAGCGATCATCTCTCATTCAGGACAGAATGCTGACCAAGATTAGACCGAGGTACCAAGCTGCTGCAGGCCTTTTCTCTATGCAGACTGAATGGAGCAGATAGATAGGATCAGAGTGACAAGGGCAAAGTGCATGACAATTTGAGCACTGACCTGGTTTTCACTGGAGTCATCATAAAGCAGATAGCCAGCCAGGATCTAGGCCCTCCAGGGGACTTACAATAACAGGCCTTTGGTGTAACTCAGAACCTCTATATGCAGTTGGTTAATTTAAAAATCATTACCAATTGCCTTTACAATTTGCTTCTCTGTACCTAGTTCCAGGCAATCTGGATTAAGGTGTCTTTGGTCACCACTAATGGAGGTCCGGTGATAAGGATTGGTATTTTTATTACAGTCAATCGGTGGACCGTGGCGGTAGCAGCTGAACACAGGCAGGTGTTGAGTCCAGCGAGGCACCGCTGGTAGGCCTTGGTGTTCATTTCACGCACGTTAACGTCACACAAGCTGTTTTAGTGACAGAGCTCATCGGGTGCACAGTAGCCTATAAACGCTGAGTGATGAGGTCTCTGTAATCAGGGAGGGAGATTCCATTATTCTGGAAAATTGGTTTCATTGTTAAAAAAATCTATGAATCACTATTATAGCATTTTTTTAGGGGGGAGGCACGATTGTGTAGTTTAAATAAACGTATTGCAACCTCCACGATATTGAAATCCTGAAACAACTTGGATATTTTTGTTGGCTATAGTATTAGCAAAGAGATGGTAAGTTATTTGCTTCGTGAACAAATCCATAATGGTGTTGTCATTAGACAATTAGATACATAGCTGAAGTTCACCAATGACTCCAAACGGAAAGAACTATTATTGACTTCATTATTTAAATTAGGTTCTAAATTGTCTATCCAACAGACATAAACAACACCTGAGTGAAATGATGTACAGGAACAAATAGAGGAAAATCACTCCAATGGTCATTCAGTGTTGCAAATTAAAGGTTAGCTGTTTCAGCGCTCACAGACAAAAACAAACCCTTGAGGAGAAAATGAACTTCATATTAAAATGTCTGTTTGATACATTGTCTTAATAGGGATGGATAGGAGGAGAGGACAACTTGTATGCTTCTCTGTTCCATCCCTAACCCTGAGGGGACAGACTCATCAGCTTGGTCCTTCAGAACAGACCCATTGGGTGGAAGGTTGGCTCCACAGAAAATCTTGCCTGTTTGGACAGGTGTCTTGTCTGGTTAATGTATCTGGCAGTTATGCAGAACTACTGTCCTGTCTTCCTCATTGGGTGTTTATTGGTCCTGTGCGGATTCTTGTATCACAGTTGAATGAAGTATGTAGAGGGAATATGAAAAAATTGTCATGTATATCTTTATTGCTAGTTTGTTGAAAAATAATTAAAAATTTAAAAAGCATGCAAGAAATACAATCTTAAAATCACACCTTTAATAATAAGCTGATACTTAAGTGGTATTTGGCCAAGTGTCATTTAGGCTGTGTGCTGTCAATTCAACGACAGACGTTCAAGTATAGTGACAATGTCTGCAAGCACAACTGTATCCAGCCGAACACTGAAGTATCCCAGTGTTCTGTGCAGGCTCAGTCTGATTGGATTGTGTTGTGAGTATTGCATGTTGATATCTAACCGCCCAACAAATCACTTCTGGAAGTTTGCCACATGCCGGGATTAACCTCCATGCTTAGGGGCAGACATTTAAACCCTGTCATTTCAGGGATTGGAACTAGCAACCTTTGGGTTACTGGTCAGATGCTCTAACTGCTAGGCCATGAGGCCTGCTGGTTACTGGTTGCACTTTACATGCTGCCTCTATTCAACGCATCCACATGTTGTCAATCATTATTGTCCAGTGGGCTGCTGCCTCCCGTCCACATGTACTGCTCAGCATGAGTTTCAGTCTGGCCTACTGATCTATCAGCAAACAAACCCTCTTCTCTGTTTATCCCCAGTGTCTTTCAAAACCGGCCAAAAAAATACCTTAAAAAACTATGTTTTACCATGGTGTGTCCAGTAATTCTACTGCAAGCGATTCATAATCTTATTTTAGGCTATAAATGAGAAATATTATAATACTAGTTTGATCATTGATATAGAGACAGTAATATCATCAGTGCCTGTAAACAGCCCAAAAACAACCTGAACACGGATACTGGCGTCAGCGTTCACCTGAAAGAGGTCAAACTGATATGTCTGAAATGTGAGTGATTTTGGAAGCCTGAACTCTATTGTTCTGTGGGAGAATAATCTGTGCAGTACAGCCATTCTGGACTGGGCACACGAGACGGGAGGCCTCTTTTTGATGCAGAACTATGACCCGGGCCTTCTGTTTGTTTGCCAACGTGGACATTCTTCCAGGCAGCAAGAGAGCGAACACAGCCATGCCTCGGTTCTGAGTGCCAGCTGCATCGTCGGGTTGTGTGTGTGTTTGTGTTTGTGTGCCTGCACAAGAGCTGCATGCCCTATGAAATGTGCTCCGACACATAAATGTAGGCCAATGCAACGTACACACACTTTCATGTGCCCTGGTGAGCATCGTAGAACCTGCATGGATGCACAGATCCATTTCAAGCTGAAGAACGGTATTTTACCTTTAATCTAATGTGTAATGGTGTGTAAAGTATACAGGTACACACAAGACCATGTGTTGCGACTTTACATTAAACATGGATTAATTCCTATAAAATCCTGCCCTGCTGCTGGGTCTTTTCCTGGCGGCAGCCTGGGATCTGCCGGGATGAGGTCATAGCCTGGGATCTGCCAGGATGAGGTCGTAGCCTAGGATGTGCTGGGGTGAGGTCGTAGCCTGGGATCTGCCGGGATGAGGTCGTAGCCTGGGATCTGTCGGGATGAGGTCGTAGCCTGGGATCTGCCGGGATGAGGTCGTAGCCTGGGATCTGCCGGGATGAGGTCGTAGCCTGGGATCTGCCGGGATGAGGTCGTGTGCAACATGAGAGCCAAATGCATTAGGATCCCAGTCTCCTAGCACCCTAATTATTGCCTTGGTCTCTCAGTGTTGTTCGTGGACGAGGGCCTCATAACAGGTGACTGAAGGCCTGCCAGCCGCCCCCAGCTGCCCCGCCCCCACCTCCCCAGAATGGCAACTATTATAAACCAAAAACGTATGCTCTCAATATATATGCAAATGACAACTGGTCCCAAGGTGAAGTTCGCAAAGGCAGTGGTGCCGCTCGCCTCTGTTTGGCTCATTTGTGAAAATGTTGAAAGTAACAAAGACCACAGGAAATTGAAAAATTGTTGCTAAGTATTAGAAAAAAGCAATCATTTCCCACAGGCAGCTTAATCCTGGGAAATTGATCTTCACCTCTCTGACAAGCAGCATATTGGTGGCAAGAAAAACACATAAGAGGAGAAAAAAGACGCCTAGTTCAGTGTTGCCTAATGGAAAATTTGCCTTCATTTTATTCATGAAAGGGATCAGTTTTTGGCAACAATGGTCCCATGCTTGTTTGTTGCACCAAAGCAAACAGGTGTTGCTCACACAGATAAATGAGCTTTTTTTTCTAGACCTGCAACACCATAACATATTTGGTGTCTGTATTAAGTCTACTGGGCAAATCCACTTCATCCATGTTTCATATATACATTTTCAATGCTTGTCTAATTTCAAACAGACTGATAGCATCACACTAATGTAGCTGGTCCCATTTTGGGGTCTAACTACAAATTGCAAGCAGCAGTCTATTATCCAGTGGTATTACCTTCCCCCCGGAACATAATATCAAAAAACCCACATGCCTTTTTTTGGGGTACAGAGACTGTGAGCTTGAGGAAGGGTATGTTGATGATTAATTAACCCAATTAATTTGGAAAAAGATTACAGGAACAATCATCTAGAGATAACTTAGAGCCAGGTGCAAAGATGGTGACTGTTTTAATTAATATTTAATTATCACTATAGAAATAGAAATTGCTGATATGAATACTTAGACAATAGTGGATTTAAAATGTAAAACAAATTAAGATTTGGGATTTTTTTTGTGGCGCCAGTGCTACTGTATCTTTCCTTTGGAAAGACGAGGTTCATTAGGTGTACCTTTTTAGCAACTGTTTATTAATAATTGAATAATAAGATGAATAATAAAATCCATTATATTGAGTCCATTCCATGCACCTCTCCATTTAAAAGTACAGCTTTTTAAAATAACGGCATTTAAACATACTAGGTGAGGTGTAGGTGTAATTGTCACATTCTGACCCAACCTGCAACCCAACAGTTCATCTCAACAAAACAGGTCTTTTAACAGCGCTGTTATGGGTCACTAGTACACATACATACACGTTGGATATTCCCTGATCTTGCTTCCATTGTCACCAGTGTTTTTTTTATTGAACTTCCATCACAGAATAACCACTTTCTACACCCAGCGATTTCCTCTTCAGTCACAATTTGATATACACATCTTTACCACTATAACCACTGAGCGGCTGTTTAAATGGTGTTGAGAAATCTAATTCATTCATCATCATTTTTTTGCACCTGTGTGTTCCGGGGTTGGTTTCTCTGTAATGGAGGTTATTGAGAACAGACTGTGAGAAAAGGTTGGGAGAGAAAAAGAAGAGACAGAGTGAGGGTGTTTTAAAAAAAGAGAGGGAGTGAGTGGGGGGCATAGAAAAAGTGGAAGAGATAGAATTAGCGATAAAGAGAGCAAAAAGTGAAAGAGACGGGGATGAGGATGTTCAACTTCTAGGCTTGCAGTAAGCTAAAGTGTTATTATGTGACATAGGAACAAGCATCTGTTCTTCATTCACTACAAAATAGCTTTCTATCTGTATGAATGATCACCTCTTTGTCTGCGTAGATTTGGGGTTGTTGTATCATAAATATCTTCTCATCTTATCATACAACAAAATATCCAAATATCACTGGCTGTTATTACCCATGTTTTTACATCTTTTAGGAACTCCTTCCTCTTCAAACCACAAAGGGGCTCACAGTATGAGGGAAAGTAGTTGCCATTTATACGTATACGGACAGTTGTGGAACAGGGAAAAGCCAATTCTGTCTGTGCTTTTTCTGAGATATAAATTTCCATGCAGCTGTCTGTTTTGCAAGGTGTTGAGAAACAGCTTTTTCTGGAGGATGAAAAGGATTTTTCAGAGTGAGAAGGGAAGGGTGTGCTATCATTTTTAGGCAGACTGGAACTGGTGGAGATGTTATTAGCATAAATTATCTCACCCGACAAAGAGAGATAGGAACATGTTAGCTTTTTTCTGCCTTTCACACTTAATTGCCCCACTCATTGTACAGTTGCCTGTGGACAACAAAAGAGAGCACACACACACAGACACACACTGAGACGCACACAGGACATACACTCACTGTGACGCACACACAGAAACACACACCCACACACACACACACACACTGAGACACGAACACAGGACAACAGGCAGACACAAGCCAAATAGGGCATAAGTGATACAGCGAACTGTCTGCCAACTTGCATTTGATATTGCGAGGCAGTAGAAGCAGTTATAGCCCCTTGACTTCCTTTATGTTGAGCCGGGAGTCCTCAATAAAGTAAGAGGTATTGTCTCCTTGACCTTCTTCTTTGTGCTGGGGATGATCACTGTTCACAGCAGAACAAAGGTTTGGCGTGACATTGGAAACACTCCATATATATAACAATTATTTTTTTATTTTCCGTGGTTTATTTATTTCTGTTCATAAAAATTCAAACAACCTAATGCATCATTCTCTGTGTAGTAATGCCAGAAAAAAACGGTTATAAATAAAATCATCCTTAAACACTGACGAGTAAACATTATTAGTTGTATTATTATTTATTATTATTCTAGGAACGGTCACTGTAGGTAAAGTATGGAATATTTGTAATTCAAGAGCACACTACATGGCAGAGCCTTTAGAATAATACAGTATGAGGACATGCTGGCTTGATGCACTAAGGTAGTAAGGAGAAAAGAGGTGAATTATAGATGCTGTATCCTAATGGTCTCTGAGCACCTCACTACCTTGCTCCAAACACTCACGGTTACAATGTAAGTGGTGCTATCGGCTGTGTGCTTAGGAGCCATCCCCTTTTCAAATGAACAGCAGTTTTTGAGAAAATGAAGGGATGGTGCTTTTTTCCTTTAAATATATAAGACATTCCCGATATCTGGACGGACTTTACTACGCTGATGCCGCCTGAAAGCGAATTAAGTAATTAAATTAAGTTATTACATGTTTTTAAAAGGAGACAATAGATGCTGAAGGACATTGGTACCCATTTTTTTAGTGGCCTTAAAATCCATTTGTGAAGGAATTTCCGCAAAGAAAAAGACGACCAAGTCATTTATGTCCATTTAGTGGGCCAGCCTTTCCATAGCCCTGTGAGACTGTGCAGTTTGTTAATGAGGTTGGGTGTCCAGACTATGGATACAGCCAAGCCCCTGCCCCTACTACTAAAAGGGGGTGGAGCTGCCCCACTCCCACTAGCCCAGAGGGGCTGTCACCATGGCAACACCCGTCCCGAGGCAGAGACCAGATGTCAGAGTCTGAGGGGCTTCTAGTGGAGGGGAACTCAGAGCAGGGCCAGAGGGAAGAGACAACCTGTAACCATCACTTGTTGTTGCTCTCATAATACTACTGTGATTCTTTCACCATGTGGATTCATTAAGTTTATGGATGTGGGCATTTGGTTTTAGCATAGAATTGAATGGAACGCATTACATTAAAGGATAACTATGGGTTGAAAACTAAGTGTCATAACAAAAGATTAATCCATTTCCGCAAATGCTAAGAAAACCCCCCACAACCATATGAATAAAAACAAATATAACACAGTAAACCACCTGACTGGGTGCTGAGGATAATGTTTTTCTCAGTGCTGGTTTAATTCCTCTATTATGGTGAGATGCCTCAAAGTTTCTTTGGAGCATCATCTTTGTGTTTGAAATATTAATGTCCGTGTGCCGTCTCTGAACCAGAGAGAGGTGTCCTGGCTCTTCCACTGTACAGACAGCAGGATAACATGGAGGCCCTCTGTCAAAAGTAAACCTCAGTTCAGACAGATTCAAACTAGAGGACGTTTAAACCGCCGGGCAACTTTGTGGTGAATAAAGTGTTATCACCATTCCTCATGTTTTTATTGACATCAGATGCCAGTGCACAGACATGAAAGACTTAAAGTTGTATTTTTAGTACACATACCTAACCTATTGTTACCGTGTGACCCGTTAACTGTGATGGAAAATTATGAAAAGTGTAATTGTGAACACTGTATTGTTTATTGTCGAGCGAATACAAAAAAGTGTAATCTCCATCTCTCTCAGTCTGTCCACCTCCTTAGACCACATAAGTGAACTTGGCTGTAACCCGTTTTCTCAGAGCATATCCACATTGTTGAAACACACAGCAGCGCTCTTATCAAACTGTCAGCCCCAATTTATGACCATCGATTCTGCATGAAATTGTCCTGTAGCCTTTCTACTGTATGACTGCAGCATGACAATGTTGTGCTTTATAACCCAACAGCATCACAGTGTTGTCCTGTTCGGGCTTGGTGATCGCCGAGAGTGATAAGAGTTCATAAACCTGGTCGGCATACAGTAAAAGGCTCCCCCTGTGTCCCACACAAGTGACCAATTACTATCACGTAAGACTTTTATCTCAGATGTGTATTAAAATAAAATCAGTTCAATAATTCTAAATAACAAACATCACCTAACGTGTAGACATCGGAGAATTTGTTGCCTAGTGTTTAATGTTATCAACCCAAATCAATCTATACGTGACTAATTAGCAAGTGCGGAACTAATTTTAAATTTCATCGCAATCATAAAGATGTAATTAATTAAACAGATAATTCATTTTCATGCATAGTAGGACACACATCTGGGCCAGCACCGGCGGGGAGGAAAATACCACAGAGTTTTGCCAAAAATGCTCCTAATGGATTTGTAGATAAGCAAATAAACAGTGGTGAAATCTCCACCATGAGACTGTACCGTGTGTGTCAGGGCTGGGGCACGTTTTATTTCAATTCCGTCAATGAAACGGATAAACCGAAGCAGTTCTGTACACAATTCAAGCATTTTGTCAATGATAATAATTGAGGAAAATGTGAAACGTGGAGTTGAGAATATGGTACTGTAAGTGCTTGGAGAGTGTTTTCAGTACAGTATGACATGCCTACTTTGGTCATCGTCCATAGGAAGGCTTTCGATTGAGTGAGAGTTGGTCTGGGGTTACCGAGGGAACCGGATGAGGCCAGGCAGCACCTGTAATGAGCTGAACATAAACTGTGACACTTCATGTAAAAACAATGGGGGACAGGACACTGAATGTGTTCCCATCCACATGTCTCCATTGTCTGCCCTCCCACTCCTCCTCTAATCATGGAGCATAAGCAGGGGGTGGGGGCATGGGGGGGCTGTGTTCTTTCTCTTCTGTCTGTGTGCGAACGAATGCACAGACGGTTCAGTAGTAATTTGATGTGTGTCCCCGGGGACATTTGATGGATTAAAGCTAAGCAGCTCCATTTCGCAGCACCACCTGATCTTCCACTGCCTCTGCCCCATATAAAAGGCTGGCTTGATTGCTGATCTCAGCTAGTCTGACAGTCTCTTTCTCTCTCCTCCCTCTTTCACTCTCTCTCTTTCTGTCGCTCCGTGTCCATCTCCTCTCTTTCTCTCCAGTCCCTTAAGCCTGCTGCATCACAGGAGCTATCCAGTGCTGAACCAGAGGATTTTGGTTATTTTTTTGAAAGCTGGGGGAGCCATAGAGTAACACAGTGTTGCCATCAGATTTGTTCTCCGCTGGTTTCCATTTTCTTTCCTTCTCTTATGATTTTTTGGAGGTTGTCTTTTCGTTTAGTACGAGGATTACCACCCGCGTCAGCCACCTTCAGCTCCGCTTCTTTGCTGCTTCCTTTGAGGATCTTTTCTTTTCTCTTCATGCGTGATTCTCAGCTCTGTGTATTTTTCATTTGTTGAAACATGCCCCGTTCGTTTTTGGTGAAGAAAATCAAGCTAGATGATTTCTCTTCGTCCAATGCTTCCTCCAATCACCATCACCACCTGGACGAGTCGTTCACTCCTTTCACACGCTCCATCACTGACTCTGTGACCAGCTTGGGGGTTCGTCTCAGTGAGAATGGTGAGTTCGCATGCCTCTGCACGGCACAGCACAATGCACACGCACACGTCCTGCCATGGACCTGGGTCTGCCCCCGTAGCATTGCTGCTCCTTTTGGAGGGGCTACTCAGTGATTCCACAATCGGAATGCACCGCGATACTAAACACAGCTGGAATTCTCTTTGTTTGTTTATAAGCAAGTGGTTGTTGGGATGAGTTTCTTCATCCTGTGACGTGGCCGCTGTCTGCTTGTTGTCTGGGGATTAATAATAGATGTTACATAAAGCCTGATGATTTTGCGATCCATATCCAGAACAATCCTCTCCGGCATCACCACACGAGCCCCATGGTGGTTCCTGAGTTCAGTTTTTCGACTGTGATGACAGGCAGAGGCGATCCAGGTCAAAACAGAGGATGGGGTTATGCAAAACGTGCCTCTCGTGCGTGAACACACACCATGTCTATGGATTCACAGCACATACAAAGGGCCGTGTTCCTTGACACATAGCGATCTTTGCGAAATCTGAAACATTAATGAGCGTGAAATATGAGCGCCGGATGATACATTTGTCCTTAGCTGTTTCTGTCCTTGAGTTTCCATCGCAGTCCGAACGCCCCCTCCACCCGCACCCCCCCC
>JACXGI010003102.1:14308-38565 GCA_016801175.1 Esox masquinongy | reverse complement strand
GGGGAGGGGGGCAAAGAGAAGGCAGAAGGAGGAAAGGGAGACAAAAATGCTTCGGGCAGCATTGACGAGAGGCCACGTGACGAGGTGTAAACAGAAGAAAGGACTGCAAAGCTGCCCAGTGGACAGCAGTAGGACTGGGGAAAACATTAAGCCTCGATCCAGTCAGAGCTAGAGAGAGATGTCCTTTACCCTCAGTCATGGGCTCGTTTCCATTTCTCGGCCATATTTAGGATGCCAGATGTTTGCCTCGCTTTGTTAGTTTGTCTTCGCATTAAGCAGATAGCTTTACAGTTCAGATTAATTTGTACAATTAGCAGATCTATTTACACTTCAGATCAACATGTAAACAGACAATAAACAAATAGCTTTACACTTTAAATCAACATGTGAATGGACAATAAGCAGATAGCTTTACACTTCAGATCAACATGTGAATGTACAATAAGCAGATAGCTTTACACGTTAGATTAACATGTGAATGTACAATAAGCAGATTGCTTTACACATTAGATCAACATGTGAAAGTACAATAAGCAGAATGCTTTACACTTTAGATCAACATGTGAATGTACAATAAGCAGATTGCTTTACACTTTAGATCAACATGTGAATGTACAATAAGCAGATAGCTTTAGATTTTCAGCATGTGAACATACTATTCTTACTTGTCAGTCTATCACAAAAAAAGAATACAATGATCCAGGGATTTTCGATAATCAGCCATGACCATGAACAAAAGCACTGTGCGGTTGATATTGACAAATGATGTCATTTGTTTAACTGTTCTTTTTTTAAATTATCGTATTAGGGCATATTAACTTGCTATACTTACATTTTATGAATCCAAATGCACAAGACTATGATAAAGATATTGAACCAGACTCATTGCCAAAAAATGTAATCTTCATATGAATTATTTTGTTGAAATGTCAAGCATGTATGAAGATGCTAGCCTCTCTATTGAGATAAAAAAAATAGCATTTTAAGATGAAATACAGCTTTGTGGGTGATTGCACTACTTCCAAGAATTACCACTGAATGCAACAAAACAACACTTCTCATTCATTAAATGAAATATCAGAGAAATCACAACATTGTTGAAATGCCTGACATCAGCACTTAATTCTGCGCAAACAGATTTCTTCCCATTGTGGATACATCTGACTTGAAGTGTCTGTTGCACAGCAAAGAAGGTTGGGAGACTGAGTCCATTAAATACATGCCTGCTTTGCATTAAAGGAATTAGTAGCTGTACTGCAAAGTTGATACAGCATTAGTTCAGCTGTAAAACAATCACATTTCTGTCTTAAATAACTGAAACCTGTTACACATGTAGTATTAAAGGTTGATACAGAATTACTTCAGCTGTAAAACAATCACATTTCTGTCTTAAATAACTGAAACCTGTTACACATGTAGTATTAAAGGTTGATACAGCATTAGTTCAGCTGTAAAACAATCACATTTCTGTCTTAAATAACTGAAACCTGTTACACATGTAGTATTAATCAAGGAAGTAAAAGATAAATTACCATTATTTCAATAACAATTTGTTTCTGTATACAGTATATTTGAATAATATATTTTCATTTGCTTTCAATAGGGGCTGCACATTGGATGAGATTATGTCTCATTTCATATGTGGGGAGGAGGAAAACTACAATGGGGCTATTAACTACCAATGACTATTACCTTTAGAAGTTACATGTATGTGAAGGTATACATAAAACAATCTCCCACTCCAGGAAACGTTTATTCAGGAAGTAATATAATGATCTGTTAGCTAAATGGGTTAGTCAACAAAATGGTGACGCTTTGGCCATATAGCATCTGTTCCTTCCTATAGGATTCCAGGTCCCATCGTATCAGGTTGATGTCTTTGACACGGAATGGTCTCTGAGTGGGAACCCTTGTAAACCGAGACAGCGTTGTAAGAGCACTTAAATTGATTTTCTAATGACCTGTTTCTGAAAAGGCATTTCAGCAAGCTAACTGTTGCATACATCTGACCATCGGCACAATCACCACAGTCATTTTGTTCTTCTTGTAATCCTGTGTATCACATTTGAGATTAACCTTTCCATCACTCCACCATTGACGGGCTATAATTTCTGGTCCCCTCCAGTCTCTTTACTCTTTACCCTAGTCCGCACTGTTTCTTTCTTATTTTCCCACACATAGTGTGCTCCAACAGACTGTACTATTTTACCAACGTTGGCTTATTGATCAGCAAGAAACTTTGAATTTCATTAAAAGCCAGTCAATAGCTAATTTCCACCGCTTGCTGCACACAGTGCTTACGAACTGGCTTTTTTCTGCGGTTATGCACTATTTCTCAGCAGGCAGGATTTGAACCACATGTTGGAACTGATATCGTATGTTCATCCTGTATAGAAGCTGTTGAAGTATAACGTTTAGAAAAATGCGTTCAAGTGTTTAAAAGTACTGTGCTAATGTTAGTGAATATTCAGTGTTGTTTAGCTTTTTACAGCTGCCAGGAAACCTGTTAGCTCTGCTTGGCTGCCTCACAATGAGAGAGGCACATAAAAAATAGGTCTAGACCAAAAGATTGCATGTCTGGAATGTAACGTTAGTCAATAATTTAGCGAGAAATATTGGAAATATCCTGGAAGTGCTCCTCGGTTGAAACCTATGAAATAGCAGTGTTGTCGATAAGCTACTAGAAAACAAACTTGGGGGTTTTTGAAATGTACAAAAGAACTGGTACACCAAAAACAATTCTAGGGCTTCCTAGTATTTTTGAAACACAGTTTTAATTTTTTTATTTTAATGGCCTCTCCTGAAGATTAAAAAATACAGTAGTCCCCAGGACAGTCACCCCAGTCCTCAATGTGTGCTGTTGTGTTGTAAAGAGATACTGTAGACCCTCCAGTCACAGAGGACTGACACATCTTATCGTGGGTAGGTCTTATCATTGGAAGAAAGGGTGTCTAATCAACGAGATCACTTCGTGTAACAAGATAGGTCTTATTACAAGCTATTATCTGCATTAAGCGGGCCAACGCAAATCCTTCCTCTGAACTATTACTGTGTAACTAATGCATCTGGATGCTATGACATAATGTCGATAATATTTTGGTATCTCTGTAATGTTTTGGAGCAGCATCCCAGGCCTGTCGTGAATGCTGTATGTTCAGGTTACAGTTTTTGAAAGTGTACGCTGATGTTTTACAAGACGCAATTGCCCGTGATAATGGCATTATGACATACCACAATGCACTAATTCACCACCTCAACCCCACTGTATTTCTCTGTGTCCTCTGGCCCCTGTAGGATATTGGACACTGTGCGCGTGTGTGTGTGTGTGTGTGTGTGTGTGTGTGTGTGTGTGTACTGTAACTATTATTGTGTGTGTTTTCTCCAGGCTACATCCAGGATTATATCACACCATCTGTATATCAGGGGGAAAAGAAGGTGGAGCTCAAGCTGGCGTCGCCCATCTCTGACCCCCTGTACAGTCAGGTGAGCAGCGGGGGTGAGGAGTACTGTGAGCCCGACCTGGAGCACCCTGACAGCCCCCAGTCTGGCATGACGGCCAGCGGCTTCTACAGCGGCGAGGCCGAGGCCCTGACTGAGGGCTACACCATGGATGCCTTCTTCATCTCCGACGGACGATCGCGGCGGAAGGGAGATGGCGACGGCCGCAAGGGAGGTAGCTCCGCCGCCTCCAACGCCGACGCCACGGAGGAGAGGGAGGTGGGGGTCGCCGGCATGGCTCGGCACACTTGCAACGAATGTGGCAAGACGTATGCCACCTCGTCCAACCTCAGCAGGCACAAACAGACGCACCGTAGCCTGGATAGCAAGATGGCGCGCAAGTGTCCGACCTGTGGGAAAGTGTACGTGTCTATGCCGGCGCTGGCCATGCACATCCTCACCCATGACCTCAAGCACAAGTGTGACGTGTGCAGCAAGGCCTTCAGCCGGCCCTGGCTCCTGCAGGGTCACATGCGCTCACACACCGGGGAGAAACCGTTCGCCTGCGCCCACTGCGGCAAAGCCTTTGCTGACCGCTCAAACCTCCGTGCCCACATGCAAACACACTCTGCCTTCAAGCACTACCGATGCAAGCGCTGCAATAAGACTTTCGCCCTCAAGTCCTACCTGAACAAGCACTACGAGTCAGCTTGCTTCAAGGGTTCCGGGGACGAAGACGATGATGAGTCCTGCTCTGAGAACTGACTGCCGCAACCAGAAGGGCCAAAGCAGGATCAGGAACCATATATTGTAGGTTCTACAACAAATAACCGCCTTCACTCTGCCCCCCATGCCTTTTTCGTCCCTTTGTAGAAAGCAATATTTTCACTGAGATTACGTGAAGAAAACTGTTATAATTATGGCAAAGACAATTTCAAAAGATGCTGGATCCCCCCCCCCACCCCTCTCCACCCCGCACAGTAGCTAATCGTCCACAGATACAGTACATACAATCAGAACATCCATCCCCAAAATATAGACTCTAGTTTTTAGCTCACACACACACGCTCACACAATTATATATGAGGCCTGGCATGTGACTTTTTATCAATGACTATAATGATATTGATATCAACTGTAATAATACTTAGTCCTGATATTTTATAGCAAATAGTACAGGGGACGTGAAAAGAAAGTACATAAAAAAGGACGGTAACAGTGTTCTTTTGTTTTTTAGAGACAAAAATGACCTCTTGTATTTTTATGCTGCTTTTTATTTGCTAAGAATTGAATTCTTTTGCAACTGCCAACATGAACTTTTTATGAAAATGTGAACTATGACAGTATTTGCAAAAAAGGGAGATCATTTAGTAGTTAAAAACATACCCTTTTGTCACATATATGTTTTTAAATCAATGGGTGTTATTTTTCTATTGTCCGAATGAATTTGTTATTTTGTGCCAATTCTTTCTTGATTTTTAACAAAAAAAAGCATCTTTGTAACTGTGGGTATTCAGAAAACCTCCAAGCAAACCTAATGAACCAACTTAAAGGCAAACTACAGTACATAAGCTTAGAGTAATAGGATCATGAACAAGGGGTCAGTTCCATCAGAACAGTTGGTTTGAGTTGTTACGGAGACCTGTTGAACAGGATGTGTTGCCACAAGATACCGGCGGCAATCAAAGCAAACGCTCTTCAATGTCCTGGTAACTAGAAAAAGCGAGCCAAACCAAACGTACCGATCGGTTGTTATAAGTGCCATGTGCATTGTGCAGTGACCTGTCTATAGCAATGAAATTCCTCCCTGTTCTTCCTCCACCACAGTAGCTTGCATGAACTCTGCCACTCTGGGGTGAGTCCCTTGGTCACAAGTGAGAAGCTATGTTCATTATCTGAGGTGCTCCCCTCTTCTACTGATATTACCTCAAAAGGGAAAAGGTATTGATCTCACAACATGCACTCTCAGTTACAAAGGAACGGTTTATCTGTATTTATATGTTGCTGTAAGCTCTTTCTGCCATTAGATGTATAGCATCCTACTACCTTATAAATTGTATTTATCTATTTATGTAACTATTTATTTTTAAATGTACCTATGTATTTATTTCATTCAGTTATTTATAGGTTTGTACATTAATTCATCTATTTAATGTATTTATTTATGCCATTACAGTATTTGTCAATTCATGTGTTACAATATGACTTTCCATTGACCTTGTAAGATGCTGCTGATCTTCAAAGAAAATGTTTATATGCATGAAACTGTAGAGAGTCCATGGGACTTAGTTTTTTAAAGAGGAACAATGTCTAGTATCAGCCGTAACTTCAAACAAATGACAAATGCAGATATATTTGTTTCATAGCAATAATAACTTCACTGGTACAGCAATTGACATGTATAATAATAATCAAAGCTGTCCTGTTTGCAGTCGATTTAGGGCAATAAAATGAAACAGATTAACAGGAATCCTTTAGAAATCCTCCATCTTGTTGTTCCCCAAACCAGTCCACTCAGCTGCCTGCCTCCATGTACGGGCTAAAGATGGACCCTTACAGGCCCTTGAACATGACTTACGATAAAAATGTCATGCAATATTGTCCAAAGATAGCCAAACGTACTACTATGCTTCATAAGAAATGCCATGAAATCAAACGTTTTCCACACATAACATGAAAGTCTTCCTTTATTAACCCACATTTTTAAATAGACCCACATTCTTTTCTACCAGCCGGCTTTCCCTTCCACATTTCACAAAGCTTTATTCTAGAATCCTGACAGGTTGAGTTATTTAGAAGCAAGGCCGAGAAGCCCCAGTCATCATGCCAGTAGAGAAAATGACAATGGGAAAGCTTCTTTCCCTGGTGGATTAGCCAGGCGATAATAATAGGCAATGCAGTAATTATAAAACAGTGTCGACACAAATTGCTCTCCAGATTACCCTGCTGGAGCTTTGCTGCACTCCACTAAAGCCCTGGAAAAGGACAAAAAAGTTTGTAATCGAGAGATTGGCAAGTGTATCTGTGAGACAGTAGTTTTACCACTGAAAGCACAGACCCTCCAGGGCTTTGGATATGCTTCTGTAGCCTGGATTAGCAGGGGAATATGCACTGAAAACATCCCGTGAAGCTGAGCGGACATTTCATTGTTGCTCAAAATCATGCCACAGTAATAAACAGTACTGAGTGTCAACGCGTCCCAGAACATGTTCACTTTGTTGGGGAAAGCTAAAAAGAACAGTGTTCGGAGAGTGAGACAACAACACCGTTAAAACTATGAAACGGATTTAACAATAAAAAAATTTTAACAATAAAACCGATGTTCATCCAGCAATTTACAAAATATGGTGATAGACAAATTCCTTTGTTCATGTCTGATAACCACCTGAATCCCTGCTCGACACAGACTGCTGTTACTGTAATAAGATAATAATACACTCTCTCACTCCCACCTCTATCAAAACCTCTCTCCTCTCCAACCGGCAATGATGAGACGGTGGTTTGGTGGCGTGTGAGACTGGAGTGCTAGACCGGGATTGGTAGAGGGCTGTGGCGTGTGGGAGGATAACAGGTGTTTGCAGACAGACTGCAGATAGGGAGAGTAATTGAGTTGGTGAGCGACCTCCAAGGGGAAGGTCAAGCACCAGCAGGCAAATGCACTGTCAGCTATTTGCATATTCTAAATGGATGACACAATCCCAGTAGTGGTGAGCTCTCCTTTATTAAACCTGCCGGGAATATCGTACTAGTCTTCCTTTTATCACTCTATCCTCCCCTATATTACACCACTACCCCTCTGTATTAACCATTGGCTGCCATCCTACAGATGTCGTCTCGGTACATGATAGGGTTGGGGACAGCACTGCACGTGTCGTGGTCTGACTTCACGACAACTTGTGGGATGTTTGTTTACAGGTACTTCATTTGTAGGATATTTTTTTATTTTTTATTTTTTTTATTTTTTTTTACTTATTCTCCTTCGAGGTATTAGTGTTTTTCCGTGAGCAATATCACAACCAAACTGCGCTGTATATCCTATATGGTTGAAAAACACGTTTATAGTGTCCCAGAATTGAATAAAAAAAATAAAATGCGGAAAGAATTGCTTTTGAAGCGGTTGTTTGTTTTCAAGAATGGAAAACATTGTTCCTCTTTGACGATTTTGTAAATATATTTATATATCACAGCAATAATATGAAAATGCATGTGGACAACTTATTTCCTCTGTTAGTTCATGTTGTCTTTTGAGAAGAAGACACATACAGGTACCAACAGCAGTGTGGGTGGGAATGTGAATCAGGGAAAGTCTTAATTAAAATCTATCTGTCGTAAGTCACCAACAACACTCCACTACTCTGTGTGTTCTGACTAGTCCATGTTCTTATTCCTACCCAGCCCCCACCCTTTTATTTATATGCCTGGCTTGGCTGCACAATGTTTAAAAGTGCCAAAAAGTATGATTTCCATAACAAAAGCCTTCAACATATGGCTGACTGCTTGGAACCTTCCATATGGCCCTCAAAACACTGATTAAGATTTTTCACTTTATTCCTCACACTCTGTCATTCTCAGTTTTTTCTGTCTTTACTATTTTCCAATGAAGTGTTAAGAAAATTAAGCCATGATTTATGAGGGGTTTATTGGATTCTTCTGCTACAATTACTGATGATGACAACAATAATGCTGATAAAGATAATAAAACAATAGCACAAGCAATCTTCAGGTCCGTTTTTATTTACCTTGATATAATTTAATTGTTTATTTTATTATCTTTAGATTATATTGCCCCTTCAGCATTCAGACACCCTAAACCTATTAATATTATTAATTGTTACACAAAGCTGTATATTCATACCTCATCTCTAAAACAGGCAATTTAAAATGATACAATACCATCATTAACCGATATTACATTTTCTTTCTTTTTAATTAATTCGGACTGATCTAAATTAACTGTTCTCGTCAAATCACTGGTGTTAAACATCTTTTATATACTGAACCAATAATCTGGGTAACATTTTGCCTGCACTGCCCCTGACATATCAATCAAAATCTATTTTATTTTCCATCAAAAATACGACCATAACTCTTTCTAGTGACCATATCAACTGACAGGGAATATAGAAGTCCTAGAAAGGGCAATATATTTCTTTATAAGTTACCGAAACACAGGGTAGTATTAAAAGCAGAAGCATCTGTTCCAGCGCTATTAAGCCATTCTTGATCATTAAATTTTAATGGAACATTGATTTTATGCCTGGCTCTTTCACTAGTGACTCAAAAGCCAGAGAGAAAAATATGGAACAAAATAAAAATGAATCATGGCAGCGGATGGGGATTATTATTCCGGGCTTTACTTGATTGGTTTCCAGGGAATATACAACAAGACTTGAATTGAATTGGTGGCGGTGGTGTCCTTCAGTGTCCTACAGCAGCAATGAAACGGTATAATGAGACAGACAGACAGTAGGCTAGGTTGGGAATGGGAGGTGGGAAAATGCTTTGTAGAACATTTATTCACTGGGACCTTTCTCCATTCAAAGGCCAACTGGAACAATGCAGCATATATAGAGGTTTATGCGCACAACAGCAGTATATTGTGGTCCCTCATTAGTCATATTCCAGAGAAGCAAGGGCATAATTGCCGACATATGCATGTACCCGCTGACCTCCCTAGAACCAAGCTTTACAGAATTTATTTCTGAAATAAACATAGTTTTATCAATCATTATAACCCAAGTCATTTTACAGCGACATGTTATTAGATTGAATTTTTTACTGAAAACACATATGTGAGAAACACTCATCTAATACAGCACCTGAAGGTCTGCGTTCTAAAGTTGCAATAAAAAAAACACACACACAAGCACACATAAAAGGTTTTGTGTAGCAGCTGTTATCCCTGGTCAGATTTAATAATGACTATAAACAGTTAATCATTACCTGGTAATAGTTGGGACCTATGGAATCCAATCCCATCAGCATATCATCCCCCGGGTGTTCAGCCTGAAGCGTCTAATAAGACGGGCTGTAAATAATCAGACTGTGACCCCTCAGAGGGAAGATTCAGACTACTGTCATGGCCCTGTGGACGTCTTCCTCACATCAACTCTCAGCCAAAATGGCACCTCATTCCCTATTCAGTGCACTACTTCTGACCAAAGTGGTCATAAGCAGTTTGCTATTCAGGGAATAGGTTGCCATTTGGGACCCACTGTCATGTCTCTCCGGTGCCTGACTACTGCCGTCTCTTTCCTCCACCTACCCACCAGGCCGGCATCCCAGCCACAGGGCCATTAGAAGCACATCAACTGAATTATTCAATAGTACCTGCAATATTGAGCATGCTAGCCTTACTTGTTCTTCAAAGAGATTGACCTCATACGGCCTCGGCCTTGTAAGTAACTGTCAGCGAGGAAATCTGTCACAATCCCCTCCAGAAAGAGGGGCCCCACAGAGAAGACAAATCCAAAATGGATCCTGCATTTCAGAACCATGGACAGAGGACGACCTGTGGTACGCTGTTGGGGATGTCAGAAAGACTTCCGTGTTTAACAGATTGTGTTGTGATGAGTGTGTAAATCTTTTTTTTTATTAGATCCATAGAGAGGACTATGAAGTTTAACTTTACAAGCAAATTAATCTAACAAGTGTTGTTTTTGTTTTGATGTTCGGAGCATTATACCATCGGTCTGCATCTGTATGGCGCCATCTGTTGGATGACTGACTTACATGGGAAGGTAAATGTCCTGACAAACGATTACTTCTAAAATCAGAATGTTCTTCTGAAAGTAAAATACAATAAAGGTTTAATTTGTCCAAATTCTTTTGAATTTATTGTTGTTTGTAGATAGTGTACAAAATGACCATATCCTTAGGCCCAAAATGGAATTAATTGGTTTTTACTGTCAACAATTAACAGTTGGTCCATGGGCAGTCAAGGCCACTCTAACCATAACTATAAATGCGTCTTTATGAGCTAACAGTTTGTCCTTGCACATTCAGTATGTGTATCACAGGACAGAGGAGCTCATTAAAGCATCTCGATTTCTCCCTGGTCTGTTTCATCAGATGAGACTGCCAAGCTCTTTAGCTCACTGTTCTTGATGTTTGTGCTGTTTATGTAAAACCCATCTGCTTGCTCCTGTCTCTCTTGGCAGAGGGTCCACCTCTTCCTTCTGCTTCTCTTTTGAAGTCATGACAAAATCAGATTTTTGTGCATTTGAATTATCTGAGCTTCACTTTATTTAATCAAGGTCCCGGCAAAAGTCAAAAAGGGCACCGCTTGAATTAGGCACAAACCCAAGTCCTCACCAGACAAGGGTTGTATTTTTTATACCTTATTTTTTGGAGATCAACTTTATTTTCCTGTTCTGTCTGAATCGTCCACATTCACTAATGTTCATTTTTGCATGTATGCTTGTTCAACACAGTGTAAGAACACAACAGACAGAAAAAAATTCTCCATTCAGCAGCGACATAAATGAAGCCTGTCACAATTTAAAGACACTTAATCTCTCAAAGAGTTACTTTAGAAGACTGAACATCACTGTCAGAATAATTATCATCTTAAAAGCATGTCATTGTATTATAAATAAAAATAGCTTGTGGACCTGCTGTCGACAAGTTGGCAGGTAATTTTCTTGTGATGCTCCAGCGCAATCCCACGAGAGACGAAATCCAATATTAACTACAAATCATTATGTGAGAACTGCTCTTCTATGACCTGACGATGTATCTATATGACTAACGCAATCTAGGTAATTGAGATGTACTAGCTACTGTACCCGGATCTAGTGCTGCTGTGACAGTGAAGGGTTGTGGAGAGTGCACTGGGACTTGTGGAAATACATATAGTGGGGGTAATTTACATCTCTGTTGGATGTGAGAGAAAAGGCCTCTTCCTCTCCTGTGATGATCTGTTGGGGCACTACGGTAAAGTGGGGTTTGTGTGACTGACAGGCGTGACTTGAATACGTCATTCCATACACGGTATAAAGTGATGCGCTGACAGGGGAGAGACGTGGTCTGCAACTTCAGATAATATTTATATTGGCAGCTCAGCCGTTCCAAAAAAATACATATTATGTGTAAAAAATCCTGCTAATATTGACATCGATGCTGTAAGTGCATTGTGATGGCAACCCCCACAGCTTATTGAAGAGAGAGTACACTTTAAGTACACATTTCAAATCAATGACACATACCTATGCACATATGTAATACACAATATTCCACATAGTATGCAAATGCTTTGGACACAGAGCAAGTCATGAATACTATGCTTTATTATGCTCTGTCTGAGATTGCACAACACCATATTAACAAACTCTTTTTGGTAGTCAATCACTGATAAGCTTTTAGGACTTTTGTTATTCTACCCTTGAACATATACTGGGCTATAGTGAACATATACTTACATTGCAACAACCCCTTTAACCCCCCAGACCCCCCATGACCAATTTTGGAAACACTTAATAATGCACTATCATATTGTAGTTCAAAGTGTTTGTGATGATTTAATGCAGTGACCTGTGTCTCCTGTCCAAGAAATCATTTTTAATTGTCTCATTAGTGTGAGAGCTGAGTGTGGGTTGAAGAAACCAACAATTGTTCTATCCTCTTCGCTACTTTGAAGCTTCCCAGTAATACCTGGGCAAAGCACTGAGCCCAGACGTCCTTCTGGTTACCACAGCAACCTGGCTGGTTCTTTGAAATCCCTACAAAAATAGAGTTTTTTTTTATACCCGCTCATGATCATCCAAGTGTTCTTTGAAGGAAAACGCATAATATCATGTTCTTATACTTCAAAATTCTAAACATGTACGCACCTCATTATAAAAGTTTGTCACCTACAGATTATGTTTGCATATTTATTTAGTTTATTTATTCTTTTCAACTGCATGACTAATTGCTAGGATGAATTTTAATGAGAGTCAGTTTGGCCAGGATATAAGTAAATACACTTTTTTCTCACATACCGTAAGCGACTGTAGTTGGTGATTAAAAGGTGTGTTATCATCAGAAGCAATATATTTACAAAAGTTGTGAACTTTGAGATAAATAAATAAATAAATAAAAGAAATCTGCTATGATTAAATGTACGGTATATAATATATTTGAGTGAAACCGCTAATACATTTTCATAGACAACAAGCATCACAGATTCAGTACAAAGACAAATAGTTGTAAATTGTTACCATTATTTTACCTGGCTGTTAATTGAGAATATTAACTACCTGGGATTAAAGTTTATTGCCTTACATGGTCAAGACACTCTGACTGCTAGGCTACCTGATGCCCCCAAAATTGTGAAAATGTGTCTAAGCATTAATACTCCAAACCAACTTAAATTACATCTTATTCTTGATAATGTCTCTGCACTGATGTCCCATAAAACTACAGCTCCAGAATTAATTAAGAGACCACTGCAACTTTTTCTTTCCTTTCCAAAAAAGTTGAAAAGGAAAGTTTTGAGTGATGAACAGAAGCGTTCAATTTGCAGTGGTCTCTTAATTTTAACCCTTCTGTTCCTCATTCAAAAGCTTCCTTTTCGACTTTTTTGGATAGGAAAGAAAAAGGTGCAGTGGTCTCTTAATTTTTTCCGGAGCTGTATATTTGCTTATTTTTGTTCTTATGAACAACAAGTCAAACATGGACTTATGGGCCTAAAGACAAACATTCTGATGCAATATGAGTTGGTGTGGACTGTTTTAGATACATTTTCATAACACATTGTAATCATCCATAGTCTTCTCTTTATTGATTTGCAATTTTCTCTGTACAAAATAACATTAAATAAATACATATAGTTCAGTGGATGACATACCAACAGAGAAATAGTGGAAATAATGCCAAAAAAGAGTGAAGCTCCCCGTAAATAACAATTCACGGAGACTATATTTCATAATATGTTTTTGCTATTTAAAACAGATTTCTGGTGCCGTAGAAGTGCGTGTGTAGATGTGCATGTGTCGAAGTGCACCTGGGATATTTATGCTTGTGGTCTTAAGAACATTTGGAGAAATTGTATATAAACTTATACGACACCTTAATGTATTACTTATTGAAATGGCCAAGTGCCTCCCAAAGCATATTGTTCTCACCTTGTCTAAAAGTTACCTCACCCTGTCTAAGATGTATCAATATAAATCACAATCATATTGAAAATGAGGTTCAGGTTCTCAAAAGGGGGTTTGTGGAGGGTGATGTGCTGCTCTGTCTCAGTAGGCTACAGTTGGTAGTTAGTCATGTTATGTCTTCTAAACCAGTGATTGGTTTGACAGGTTGGGCCTTACGACCGTGATGGCCATGTGACAGAAGCGGCTCTTTAAATTGTTCATACAATAACAGTGTACTACCTTTAGGCCCACTGCCCATTCCAGTGGACTTTTGACCCTGGAACTCCTGTTCCAGTATGATTCCTGCATGACCCACAGAAAATAGAGGAGGAGTTGTTCCCATCCTTTGACCTTTGACCTATGTAATCAAATCATAGATAAAGTCATAGTATAGTTATGTAACACATGTCCCCTAGCCGCAGTCATTTGTTTCTGTCACAAACATGCTGCCGGAGAGGATTTAAATGAACAACAGACATCCATCCAGAGCCATTACCTGTATGATCCACTATACCCCATCACATCCCTGTTCCCCTGTACATTCATATAAACCAGGTAAAGTCACTGGCATACCTACATATACAGAGTCTCTGAAAAGTATTCACCCCCCAGGGACCTTTTTATTGTGTTACAAAATGTGACAAAATCCAAGTGGGTTGAATACTTTTGAAAGACACTGTAGAGCTCTACTCAAGTGTCAAAGCTGCTGCATTCAACAAACTACAGTGGATATAAAAAGTCTACAC
Organism: Esox masquinongy; assembly: GCA_016801175.1. NCBI lineage: Eukaryota > Metazoa > Chordata > Actinopteri > Esociformes > Esocidae > Esox > Esox masquinongy. Next base: position 24,260 of record JACXGI010003102.1, on the reverse strand, counting down.
ACCCCTGTGAAAATGTCAGGTTCTTGTGATGTAAAAGAATGAGACAAAGATAAATCATGTCAGAACTTTTTCCACCTTTAATGTGACCTATAACGTGAACAACTCAATTGAAAAACAAACTGAAATCTTTGAGGGGGAAAAATAAAAAATAAAAAACTCACAATAACCTGGTTGCATAAGTGTGCACACCCTTAAACTAATACTTTGTTGAAGCACCTTTTGATTTTATTAAAGCACTCAGTCTTTTTGGGTAGGAGTCTATTAGCATGGCACATCTTGATGTGGCAATATTTGCCCACTCTTCTTTGCAAAAGCACTACAAATCTGTCAGATTGTGAGGATATCTCCTGTGTACAGCCCTCTTCAGATCACCCTACAGATGTTCAATTGGATTCAGGTCTGGGCTCTGGTTGGGCCATTCCAAAACGTTAATCTTCTTCTGGTGAAGCCATGCTTGGATTTGGATGTGTGCTTTGGGTCATTGTCATGCTGAAATGTGAACTTGCTCTTCATCTTCAGCTTTCTAACGGACGCCTGAAGGTTTTGTGCCAAAATTGCCTGGTATTTGGAACTATTCATAATTCCCTCCACCCTGACTAAGGCCAGCTGAAGAAAAACAGCCCCAAAGCATGATGCTGCCACCACCATGATTCACTCTGGGTATAGTGTTCTTTGGGTGATGTGCAGTATTGTTTTTGCACCAAACATACCTTTTGGAATTATGGCCAAAAAGTTCAACCCTGGTTTCATCAGACCATAACACATTTTCCCACATGCTTTTGGGGGACTTGATGTTTGTTTTTGCAAACTTCAGCCGGGCTTGGATGTTTTTCTTTGTAAGAAAAGTCTTCCGTCTTGCCACCCTACCGCATAGCCCATTCATATGAAGAATACGGGAGATTGTTGTCACATGTAGCACACAGCCAGTACTTGCCAGAAATTCCTGCAGTTCCTTTAAGCTTGCTGTAGGCCTCTTGGAAGCCTCCCTAACCAGTTTTCTTCTCGTCTTTTCATCAATTTTGGAGGGACGTCCAGTTCTTGGTAATGTCTCTGTTGTGCCACATTTTCTCCGCTTGATGATGACTGTCTTCACTGTGTTCCATGGTATATCTAATGCTTTGGAAATTCTTTTGTACCCTTTTCCTGACTGATATCTTTCAACAATGAGATCCCTCTGATGCTTTGGAAGCTCTCTGTAGACAATGGCTTTTGCTCTGAGATGCAACTAAGAAAATGTCAGGAAAATCCTACTAGAACAGCTGAATTTTATTTGTGATTAATCAGAGTCACTTTAAATGATGGCAGGTGTGTAATGACTTCTATTTAACATGAGTTTGAATGTGATTGGTTAATTCTGAACACAGCCACATCCCCAGTTATTAGAGGGTGTGCACACTTACGCAACCAGGTTATGGTAAGGTTTTTATTTTTCATTTTTCCCCTCAAAGATTTCAGTTTGTTTTTCAATTGTTCACATTATAGGTCACACTAAAAGTGGAAAAAGTTCTGACATGATTTATCTTTGTCTCATTCTTTTACATCACAAAAACTTGGCATTTTCACAGGGGTGTGTAGACTTTTTATATCCACTGTATATATAATTACAATATAATTATGACAGGGAATAAAACATACTTTTTGCATGGATTACAAAAACAAACTGCAATATGGATGACATGTTATTGTTTCTGATGGCATAAGGCAATAAGAACATCTGACCAGTAATTGAAAGCTTGCTGGATCGAGAAAAAACTGCCCATTAGCAACATGACAGTTAACACTAATTGCCCTCCAGGTGCCCAATGTGGCAAACACTGGCCGGCCTTCGCACCTCTCTAATGTGGGGGTCAAATGTATGACTCAGATTAATCAATTTACCACTCAAATTATATAGCATTTTATCCTTTGTTATTTCCATAGGCACTTTGTATACCTCATTTACTCAAGTATTTAATTTATTTACAGAATGTGTTTTATTGCAATTTCTTCAGACCAAGTTTTTTATTAATGTATTTATGTCCACAAATCTATTAATATTTTTTTATTTTTTGCCTGTGCAAATGATCAAACAAATGTAATTAAATATGTAAATAAACCAACAAATACATAACAGAAAATAATGAAGTGGGCCTCCACCCACAACACTTCTCCCACATGTCTCTGTTATATCCAGATAATTTATTTGATGGTTTGTTAGTTGGGTAGTTACAAAGCCCACTTTATATGTTAAGCTCACATGCAAAAGCCAAAGTGGGCTGTTTTAAACATTAATTTTGGGCTAATGTTCTTGCAACTTGATTCCCCTGATAATGTGGACACTGATGCCCCCAACTGGCTAAAAAGAAATTGAAAACAAACTCCGCTCTTCCAGCCATGATTTTCACCTATGATTGCCCAATAAAATTGACAGACCGTAACTTTATTTCGAAAAACGTGATGAGTGGAGGAAGAAAGGCATTGATCCCAAGTAAAGACCTACATAGACAAGCAAGTTACATCATACAACCAGAATACATTCAAACTCCCTCACGCATTCAAACTCCCTCACGGATTTATTCTACAAATGCCTGCCATACTTTTACAAGCTTTGTTCTTGAAAAATATTCTACTTAGGATTTAGTAGAAATTCCAGAAATCTGTAATAGCGCAACTACAGCTTTGAAAATCGAACTTATTCATTGATTGACATATACAAATCATACACATTTATTCTATAAAAGCCCGCCATACTTTTACAACCCTTGTTTTTAATAGAAATTCTACTTAAGATTTAGTAAAAATTCCTGAAATCTCTAAAACCACAATTAAAGCTTTGAAAATCAATTACTTATTCATTGATTGACATATACACATCAAAAAACTACGGATTTATTCTATAAATGCCTACCTTACTTTTACAACCTTTGTTTTTGAAAAACATTCTACTTAGGATTTAGTAGAAATTCCTGAAATCTCTTATACTGCAATTAAAGCTTTGAAAATCAATAACTTATTCATTGATTGTCATATACACATCAAACAGCGTCTGATTTATTCTATAAATTCCCGGCATAATTTTACAACCTTTGTTTTCAATAGACATTCTACTTAGGATTTAGTAGAAATTCCTGAAACCTGTAATAGCCCACTTACAGCTTTGACAATCAATAACTTATTCATTGATTGACATATACAGATCAAACAATGTCTGATTTATTCTATAAATGCTTGGCATACTTTTACAACTTTGTTTTTAATGAAAGTAATACTTTTAATTTATAGAAATACATGCAAGTATTTATTGATAATGATTGATAATGGTCTTCCTGTGTGAGTTGTGTTATGGACATCAGACGGTTTACAACCTAAGCTTTAACCTATATAGTGTACCTCCCCCTGCAGGCATCTGCTAAAAAGTATTGTGCAATATAGAGTAAACAGTGTGGCATTTTTGTGAAAACTAAGTTGCGGGCTGCTAGGGTTAATGTGAGATGTTTTAGAGGGTCTGACGCAATACCAGTGGCAGAAGCGATACTGTTAATTGAGCATATCATGTAATCTCACCTGATTCTCACTTAAAATTACTAATAAAAGTTTATTTTGTGAAAGAACCTAAGCAAAACTTCTTCCCTCTTCAATGAATAAGTTATTGATTTTCAAAGATTTAATTGCAGTATAAGAGATTTCAGGAATTTCTACTAAATCCTAAGTAGAATTTCTATTGAAATCAAAGGTTGTAAAAGTATGGCAGGCATTTATAGAATAAATCACACGTTGTTGGATGTGTATATGACAATCAATGAATAAGTTATTGATTTTCAAATCTGTAATTGCGCTATTACAGATTTCAGGAATTTCTACTAAATCCTCCATAGAAATTCTATTGAAATCAAAGGTTGTAAGAGTATGCCAGGCCTTTATAGAATAAATTATGCGTTTGGTTTGACTTGAATAAATCAAACAATGAATAAGTTATTGATTTTCAAAGCTGTAATTGCGCTATTACAGATTTCAGGAATTTCTACTAAATCCTCCGTAGAAATTCTATTGAAATCAAAGGTTGTAAGAGTATGCCAGGCCTTTATAGAATAAATTATACGTTTGGTTTGACTTGAATAAATCAAACAATGAATAAGTTATTGATTTTGAAAGCTGTAAATGGTTATTACAGATTTCAGGAATTTCTACTAAATCCTAAGTAGAATATTTTTTTAAAAACAAAAGTTGTAAAAGTATGGCAGGCATTTATTGAATAAATCCGATGTTGTTTGATGTATATATGAAAACCAATGAATAAGTTATTGATTTTCAAACTGTAAATGGCTATTAGTAAATGTCTGTTGAATGTCTGTTGAATGTGAATGTGCGAATATAAAACCGATTTTACCTCCATGTAAAATGTACGCCAAGCGATGACTATGGTGATAGAATACTGCCAAAATGTTTGTATTCACAGCATACAACTCAAATATGAGCCATGATTTGTAAACACACAGCATACAATCCACACATGTAAACCGTGATCCCTAAATACACAGCATATAATCCACACATGCAAATCGTGATCCGTTAATTCACATCATATAATCCACACATGCAAACCGTGAACCGTAAATACACAGCAGCGAATCCATGATTGTAAACCATGATTCATGTAGGCTACACAGCATTAAACTCACAAATGCGTAGTTGGAAAAAAATGCACAAATGTAAGACACTATCCACAAACAAACACTACCTGACTCATTTTTCTAAAATAGCATTTGTATAACCAACCAGATTTGCAACCAGATTTGTCAGTCAACCAGATTAGTCAGCCAGATTTGTCGGTCAACACTTTCGTGTTAGAATTGTGTAGTGTGCTTTTGTGGATCAAGTTGTGTGCATGGATCGGTTTTCATTTGTGCACAGAATTTTGGCGACAGTTGCAAGTACATAGTGCCCCTTGATATTCAAGCATATTTTCACTCTACACAGTCTTCTGAACATTACCTACAATTAATTCACTGCGGCGTATAGAATAGTTTTTGCTGTAGGGCAATATGTATCCCATGTACAGTATATTTTAGTGTATTGCATTGGGGCTAAAGAGGGTGTGGAAAATATTGTGATGCTAGATGTACCACACAATTCCCCATGATTAGACAGGTTTGTATTGCTCTACACACTCTCCTGAACAGTTCCGACAATACTTTCACTGTGGCACACACAATAGGTTTTGAGCTATGAGGAAATATGTATTCCATATTCATTCGCACTGACTGAATTTTGACATTTGAACATATTTTAATACCCACTCTTTATTGGGTATTAAGAACTCTTAAATATGAAGAAATATTATTTGTTGTCAATGTTCTGAGAGGTACATTTTCGTAAACAATACATTAAATTTATGTCAGTTTTGAATTAATATGTTGGCCTCTTATTTTGAAATGCTCTTGACCCGGAAGTGCTTTTTAATGTGATGACGCTGATACGACTCCAAACTAAATGTTGTGTTTTTTGAAGGGTGGGTGCGGTAGAAAGCGCTTAGCTATACAGCTGACAATATCTTTTAACATAATGGATGGAAAGACACCCAGCGAACTTAAGTCTATTCATTCCGACAGCGTGGAAGATGTTCATAACGTGCCAATGGAAGTTATCATACGACCAATCCCTCCGGTGCTAGATGAGTGCAAAGTGCAGAGTCTTATAGGTACTTTAAAGGTAATGTTTAGCCTAGTTTCGATCGCAACTACGGAGTTGTCTCCTTATGATATTCACTTGTTATTCACCCGTCGTTGCGAATCGTTCCATAGGCTGATACTGTATAAACACAATGATACGTACAGACGCATTTCCTGTCAACAAAGGCACGCGTGTCATCTCTATGGAATCTACTTACCATTAGGGGGTTAGGATGTGTCTTTCACTGTCATGAAACATTCCCAGGTAGCCACACAAATGCATTAAAAAAATGTCTGTACCTACAATGGCGGCAGCACGCAATTCCATTTAATGATAACTTCTAATAATTGAAGTGGCAACAAACTTTTTAAGAAGTGTGTTGATGAGGAACACATTTAAACCCCAAATATTAAGAGTCCAAAGAGACTAGCCTACACATTTTATTAACAAGAAATGTGCTTTTGCTGCGCTTGAAAACTTTATATGTTTATGATTTAGTTTGCGCAAGTGTGTGGACAATGTCAGATGTAGACAATTCCGTAGTTGCTGTTAGGGATTAGTGCAACATCTGGCTGCTGAAACGTAAATTAAATGTAATTAATGAGTAAAACAAGTGAATTACCCTGATCTGTGTGATAAGTGACCTCTATAATTACACAGGAAAAACTCACTCATTATTTCTCCTAGGAATCTGCAGACATTAGCACTGTTCCTCCAATTGATATACTCTGGATCAAGGGCAGGGAAGGAGGGAATTACTACTACTCTTTTGGAGGCTGCCACAGATTTGAGGCATACAAACGGTTGAAAATGAACACAATTCCGGCAAAGATCTTCAAATCAAATGTTGCAGACCTGCGCACTTACTTGGGCGCCTCAACTCCAGACCTACTTTAAATTTAAACTGAGGGCCAGAACCCTCCACGTAAACCAATGTTTATAGTCAGCCGTATATTATGTATATTATTACAGTGCAAGTACTGACCAGCGGGTGGAGATGTGACTGTGTTTTGTATCATGTGTATCATATATAATGCATTTTCCTGTGATGTATCACCAGTGATGCTAAAAGCAGTGATGTCGTTAGACCAGGGCTTCAGCCCGAAGGGTTTTGGAGTGTCCTCAGGTATTTTGATCCAGTTCCCCAAAATATATATATTTCTTTGGTGCTGATGAGTTTGCATAATCGTGTGCATAACTATTGAAGGAATTGAACACATTCAGGCCTGTGAATGTAGTCAGAAATGTTAATGACTATAATACCAAATTGAATGCCAATTGTTTAGCTGTATTACCAAGGTGAACGACGGTTCTACCAGTTGTATGTTAGTTTGTAAATTGTCTGTTTTGGAGAAATGTGTACATAAAATACAGTTAAATACAGTATAAAAGTCCAAAACACAAGAAATTTTGCTTACTGTCTTCGTTGACATCAGTAGAAGTTTAGCACAAAAAACAGGACTTGAGGACACAATTCTAAAGTCAGAATATGTGATACGTGCTGGTGGACAGGATGTTATAGAGTTCAAGGGTCAGGTGTCATGAGAAGAGAGTGCCTCCACGCTCCAGGTGCCTCCTCGCTTCAGCCAAGACTTACTGGACAAAGGAGTGAAACAGGGAACACTTTGGACCACACTACAGGCCAGGCTTTGACACATGCATGCATGCCCCCTTCCTGTCTGTGTGCCCATCCGTCTTACCCAGCCACCCAGTGTGTAGAAAGGATGCCTCTTGTTAATCGGCTCCAGGTTGTGTTTGCTGTGGAGTTTGAGGGGACTAGGAGGTGCTATATGTTGGGGTCAGAGGGTCCAGGAATGAAGGGGAATTCAAAAGGAAGAAAACTTTTCCACCATGCCTGTTTTCCATTTGCCCCATGACCTTTACAGAAGTGTTATACACGACACCCATTTCAGTTCAATGAGGGGTTTTCTGGACATTTTTTATGACCATTTAGGGTCAATAGTTTTGAATATCCCAAGGACAAAGACGTGCATGGCTTTGACATGCAGCGTCGGTATGAAAGGACACGCGGTATGGTGTTGGTCAATAGTTACATCACTCATGGACAGACGTTTCTTATTTTAATAATGTTACTGCAAAATATTCCCTCCCCTGATAAAGGAAAGTAGCCGAACAAGAGGTTAATTAAAGATCCGTCCAATGTGAATCACTGCACCAAGATGAGGGTCTCCGTCCATAGTTTTTGCCACTACCACTCCTGTTGCGTTTGCAGAGGAAGTGGGACTGAAGACTGGGGAAGCCACTGCTGAGTAGCCCTTGAAGACTGTACATTTGTTTTCAAAGAATTGTCCGTGTGAGGCAATTTTCTGTTGCTCCCTCACTGTCTGGCAGTAACCATATCCTCACCAGGTTCTTGACATGCAAAACCCTTTTTTTTGTGTGTATATGGCCTTTGGAGACCGCACCTGTTACTTTAGGGGGTTCATTCCATGGGGAGCTACAATTTTCTTTTTTATCTTTGAGGTTTTTGCAGGATATGGGTATCAGGAAGTAATGACAGAGGGGTTTTATGTGGAATTACATAGTGGTCACATTGTGAGTTTATTGTTGCTGCTAAACATTTAACCCTATATTTTCAATGGCAAACTGCTAGTATGCCGAGAAGGTCATATTCAAGGAATTATACTATAGCTGTTTCTACTTCATCACTGATGGGTCTGAAATTCGATCCTGTCCAGTTTTAAAATAAAACATAGCTCTCACAGTCAGGCCAATTCTTTTTGCACAATTATTGGAAAAATATCTTATATGATTGGTCAAAAGATCAATTAGTGTCAAAAAAAAATCTGAATTAGGCTGTGTAAAATCTGTCTATCACAAACATTTTTCTTCCTGTACCCAACTCCAAACAGGAGTTTGAGCCTTTTATTTCCCTTCTTGATCCTCATCACCTTGTAGTGAGGCTCAATAAAACGGCTGAGCAGTGACCTCTGGACAATAGTGAAGGATGTCAGCACGGTCTTATTGAGGACTAGGCTTTGTCTATAAGCACCGCTTTCAACCATGGCTCTATTTACAAGGAGTTCCTCAGATAGGGAATAGGGTGCCATTTATGAGTATAGTCTTTTTTGTTGGGCTTAGTGATGATGCCTTTCCAGTGTTCCCTATCCGGAATTCCTTCTTACTGCCGGCTGCCTCTGGTGTGTGATCTGAGCCAGACCTGTGTTTCCGATGCCTGCTGAACTGCCATGCGGACTGTGTTTCCCAATGCTTTCTTCTTGGCTTGACTTCAGAGAAACATGGCCTGCACTTCAATTTACACATTATGCAGTACAGTATAATGCTGCCTTGGATGAAACATACTAATTTAAACAGGTAATTCTTAATAAGAGTGTGTGTTAAAATGACTTTGTTCAGATGTAAATGTATGCATTTTAAACAAATTTTCAGATGTGGTTGTAGGGTAGTTTCAGTTAATGATCTTAGAATTTAACAGGACTTGTTGGTGTATACTGTTAGCAGTACTTCAATTGCTATACTCAGTAGTATTTTGAGAAAGACATACATACATGTCAAATGGTCTAGGCTTATATCCAACAACAACTACAACATAGTCACAGAAAGAGATCCACAGTAGGAAGGAGATATTTGTCTTCTATAGGGTTCAGAGAGAATCGGGAAAAGGATACGCTCTAAAATATGCATGTTGGTTAGACAGTTTTCAGTTGTTATTCTCATTGACTCAAAGTTGCTTCTCAGTTCCCATGTTATTCCCGGGCTGAACACCATGGGCCTCTGTAGGTAGTCAAACCAATGAGCTGTCGCTCACCACCATGGATAAATGGCAACAATTCCTCCGGAAAGACATTAAGAGCCTTGCGAAATCCTGTGAAATATGTGTGTTGTTCTTAAGCAGGCAAAAACGAGTAGACAGAGAACCTGAATGTAAGTCATAATTTTACTATTTATGTCAAGTGATTTGTAAGATTGTAATGATGCTAGTGACACACTAGTGGGGATTACACCACATGCTGTCCATCAACGGGGTGAAAACAGCTCTTTGCTGACTATTGGCTGTTGTAAAAGTTTCTAGGCTAGCACCCATTTGCCTCAGGCCTCATTTACTTTTGTCTAGGATGGACCCAGAAAATGGACAAGTGTCCCTGGTTCACCCCGGTCTGTTGGCCAGCCAGCCAGCGGGACATCTGCTCATTGTTTATTTACTCAACACTTCACTTTTTCACATTGCCCAGGAAAAAAAACTCTCAGCAAGCGGTGAGGATAGGTTAGCTACTTTGAGTGATGATGTTTAGGAATATAGGAGTCCAGTCTCCAAATACCC
>JACXGI010003102.1:0-14208 GCA_016801175.1 Esox masquinongy | reverse complement strand
TAAACTAGACTATAAACATGACAAACAGATATGCCAGCCACACCCATAGGCTCCTCTGACCATCTGTAAACATCTGACATTCTCAGTTCATAGTAAGTAATGTAGATAAGTAATTAATCAATAAATAGAAATTAACAATTACTTGTTGTTTTTTTTGGTAATAAATACAGAAGGCATACAACCTCATAGCCTTCATCAACTATTCGTAAAGGAACAAATTAAAACCCCTTTTAGCCTGTAGATTAGATGCTGACAGACAGATGCAATAACATAATTATGCACATTTTTAGCCTTTAGGCCATTATGCACATTGTCACCATTAATCTAACTTGTTGATGGTTATTATAAAAAATACAAAGGTAAAAAAAATTGAATTCATAAATAGTCCAACTCAAAAAGTAAGAGTTGAAAAATAGCTAATGACATTTTCGCTGCAGTGGGCATGCCTTGAACAACTCCTCCCATCCTGCTATAAGAGCTCAGTGTCCAGTGGGATGCTCAGAACACTGAACAAACTACACATTTACAAATCGACAACTCCTTCGAACAATGATCAATCCTGGATTAAACAATAGGCAAGATAGGCATAGTTTACATTAGGTCCCCAAAGATGCATACATAGAAGATTACATCTTTTGAGATTGTATTTTTCACGTCTTATTTTTTCGTGTATCAGCATACCCAAAACATTTCGATGATGACCTTTGCCATGCTGCGGCCAATGGCGACTCATCTGAGCAGCTACCCGGAACTTGGTATTATGTCCGAGGATGAGGAGAACCGCAGTGAGAGCGATGGTAGTTCGGACCAGAGCTATGGATGCTGCGTCTCCGTGGACAAACGCCGGAGGATTTCCAGTAAATCGAGAGGCAGCGGCGTTCTTATAGTGAAACAGCGGAGCGCAGCCAATGCAAGGGAGCGCGACCGAACCCAAAGCGTTAACACTGCATTTACTGCGCTACGGACTCTAATACCCACTGAGCCTGTAGACAGAAAGCTCTCCAAAATTGAAACACTTCGCCTGGCGTCTGGCTACATCTCTCACCTTGCCAACACCCTGCTGCTCGGAGACGGGAATGGAGATGGGCAACCCTGCCTTGGAGTGGTATACGCGCATGGAGAGTGTGGTGAAAAGCAGCCTCGCAACATTTGTACCTTCTGTTTGAGCAACAAAAGGAAAGGGGTAATTTATTGCGTTTTCTTAATTATCCGTGTGCACATGTGAAAAAATGTAGAGTAGAAAACAATAGCTTGAAAACATGGCCAAAAGTCTGCCAAATAGGCTATGGAATTAGTGACTCAAGACAGACACGTGGTCATGGTCATACTTTGGTATTATTTGTTTTTGAAAGACGTATGTTTTACATTAAATGTCATTTGGAAGTCAAATGTGGAAATAGTATGTGCTCTATATTCTGTTTTGACATTTGCGCTTAAAGCTGTTTTTCGCTGGGGCTACAAGATTTATTTGAGAATTGATAGGCCACATGTGCCCAGTAAATATAATCATTTTATTCAGTAAGGTTAGGTACACACAGTTTATGCAATTTATAGTTCACTTTATAATTTTGTATTAAAATGAATTTCAATTTATTAAAATATATTTAAGTAGTTCATCAGGGCTCCAAGATATTAGTGCCTTCTTCCGACTATGTGCGAAGTACTAAGAAGATTTTTGCATAACAAAACTTTTAAAATATAGGATGGTCTACTGTTTTGAAAAAGTAAACGTTCATAAATTGCCAATGTTTCTAAATGTATTTTAATGGATGACTAATGCAATATTAAAACAAATTTATTACAGATTAATTATTACATGTATGTAACAAAGTTAATGTATTATTTGTCATTTTATACCTTGTACTTTTATTGTTATTGCTGTTTTTGTTGTTGTTGTTGCTCCTTCATGTGGTTTCTGTAATACATGCCTAGTACAAATTGTTCACTTGTCCTTTGAAATTTTCTTTTTTTTTTCCAGGTGAAGGATGGAAAAGATTGTCATAAGATGCGAGGCATTGGTTCACTGAGGATGAGCCACAGATAGAAGACCAGACATTAAACCACACTAACTAGAACCAAACTCCTCATCCACAAGTCAGGGAATCCTAAAAGCAGACCATAACAGAACTATACTGATGGAGAATATAATGAGAGACTATTTATACTTGAGAAAACAGTCATGAGAAGCACAGAACAAACACGACCTAATATCTGAAAACTTTCACAAATGCAGTGCATTTGTTGATACAGAATGTATAGATGTATATATTTGTGTGATATTTGTGTTGTACATGTATTACATTTTGAAATAAAAAATAGATTTTTATCAAAATTACATTTCCTCTATCAAGGGCTCATTTCTTTTTTTTGAACATTATTTATATTTCCTCTGTTGTTGCACTTTTGCAGTTTATACTTTCAATCAAAGTGATTTAAATAACAGTCAAGCATATGACACTATTTATGCTATTTATTCCTCATCTAAATAGTGTCAGTTTACAGAAAAAAGAACAAAACGTTGACACTGAGTTTGGTGGATGGTTCTGTCTGTGCCAAAGCAGAGAGCAGGTAGGTTGGCAGTTAGTATTTTTAAAAATTTTTTATGAAAGTGTTTGATAAAAACTACATTTGCAATAAAACAATGTGGGGGAGGGTATTGATTTTTAAAAAATCTATAAAATATTTAGAGGGTGTACTGTATTCTGAAAATAAAGGTGTGTGTGCACTGAATGGTCCAAGCACATTTAAAGCATTCTAAACAAAATCACAGGAAAACGTGTCCAAAGGTTTGAGAGTACATAATAAGTTTAAATATCCTCAAGTGGATACAGCTGGGAGCAGTTGTCTGCAAGCTGGGTGGCATGTTCAAGAAGCTTGCCGATGAACTGTTCAGATGACAGGAGAAGTTAGGAGCAGGGAGCAGTGCACGTCAGTGTACGCTGCTTTTAAAAATGCAGAACAATTCTCACAATTTTTTCCACTAATTGGTCATTTAACCAATCATATTCAATCTTTTGAGCTGATATTGTTGATAAAAAAGACAATAAAAAGATGTGTTCTGTCTGGCTGTATGGCTATATGAACCTGGTGCTACCGTGCTTTCCGTGTCCAGATCAGGTCCACATTCTAACGGTGCCAGTATTGTACAGTTAGACAGGTGAAGATAGTCAAATTAACTATATTTTAACAGACAAGAATAGAACAAGACCAGGAAAAGATAATGACTGATGACACGTCAATAGCCGTTATAAACAAGGCTTAAAAATCAGGAACTCAGTCTGAGAATTATATTTGTCGTTCATTGTTTCTAGTAGCTTTGGCAATAAGATGTTTATGAAGTCCGCAGAGCCTTAGCAAGGGTCAGGGTTTCTTGTGTTACTGACCAGTGAATTTTAGCAAATCTCACGGTTGCCTTATTTGAAGTCTGGTATCGATTAGTCACGGCAAATAATAGTCTGCTTTCTGCTCCGAGCCCCTGACACAGCTGTTGGGATGTTAGAGGTTCTAAATCACTGCAGTGAGCCCAATCGAAAAGGAGGAGGGAGGTTGAGAGGTTGAAGGTCTTTGTGGTGCAAAATGCTAAATAAGTGGATAAAGACTTTGTTGATTTGAAGTCAAAGTTCATGCCATGCTGTTTAGATGAAGGTTACAATCCGGGAAAGAGGTCACGTGTTTTTGTGCTCTAATCTGCTCTGCATTCTTGACAAGTTTCATCAAGTTTTAATCTGTTCCACATCAGTCTATCCATAAGCTCTAAACGTCAAGCTCTCAAATAGAAAACTTCACAGGGATTGTTCCATGTGATGGGTTCAGCAGGTAGATCGAGACTCAACACTGACATACAAACTCAGTTCCCTTTCTAGAATCAGAGAATGAGACTGTAGACCGACCAGAGTGCAGCAGGCCCATATTGCTAAGGTAGGCACCCTGATGTACCATGCCAGTACCCTGTCCAGGCAGGCTGGAGGTCTGGGTCCAAGACCATCCTCTCTCTTCCTCACATCCTCTCCTCCCCCCACCTGCCCTGTCAAATACTCCGACTAATCTGAATTTGCTGTGCTCAGCCCCTTGTGCTCCAGGTCCAGTCCTCCCCAAACGGCTCCCTAAGGCTCTCACCAGCAGGAAGATGTCACAGAGGCACAGGAAGGAAAAAGACGCACAGCCGACCTCTGCGAGCTACTCGCTGTGCGGCGGGCTTTGGGTCAGCGCCAGTCTTGACATCATCTGGCAGTGGAACATAGATGTATGGCTCCCATTGGTAATGCCTGAGTGAACAAAAAGGTGTTTTGAAAAAAGAGTATATTCAGGAGGCTTTTCCAGAGATGACAGGAAGAAATTGATGATAACCCATAGGAGAAAAAGTTTGAGAAAAGGAGAACAGCCAGACAGCAAAATAAGAAAGCCCACTGGATGGAGTTTAATTTGTCTGACAGACAAGAAAAAAAATAGTGTAGGAGAGTGTGTTGGGTATATAAGCCATTTTCATCATTACTGTAATTAAAAGTATTCTAGATATTCTTTATGATAACTTCATATTTCAGGAAATTGTGTATTCCTTTCCAATTCATAACAAAAACAAAAAATTAATTCACCTTTTCAAAACATAAAAAAAAGAAACCGTAAACATGTTACCTACCCTATGAATGATGCAGAGCCTCACCTTGGGTTAGATAAGAAATTAGTTTTCATACTCTTTAAATCCATCCTATTGTATACATTCCTATGGAAGAGGGACACTTTTGAGTTGTCATCCGTGATGGAGATGCCTTGGAGTGGACCAGCCGTCACCTGGAGGAAAAGCGACTCTATTGTGTTGAGCTTGAGCTTGAGGTGGTTGGCCAACAACCAAATTGAGAAGTTTGCCAAGCTAACAGAAATTCATGTCTTGATCTGGGTGTCAGAAGGAGGCAAGGTGAAGTATAGCTGGCTGTAGCAATCATAGTAGATCATGTGAATATATTCATGTGGTGAATTACCTGGAGAGTTAGCTTAGGCAGTGCAAAGAGCCTCTGTAACAGAGTATTAGTGTTGTTGTTTTTTTAGGGCCTTTTTACTAAGATAAAAATCCTATTTCCAGGAATTATTTGGCGTTGGCCTCTGTGTTTCTTTGTTGTGTTCTTCCCGTATTGGTAGATCATGCCAAGTTTTTTACTGAGATGTCCCTCCCATCATATTTACCATGTTAATTTATGTGTTCTGGAAGCTTGCGTCTCCCCACTGCCCCCAAAATATTTCCTACCGGAAGACTTTAAGCATGGGTGAAATGGAGCTAGACAGCACACCCACCCCCTCTCTTAGTCTAACACCTGACATGAAAAATGGCTTGCATATGTGTTCTGTGGTTTGTGGAAGACAAGAGGAGGAAAAAAACAGTTGAAAGCCAACTCAATGACTTTCAGCTACATCTTTTTCGGTGACTTCAACGTAGATAGTTGCAATTATTTTGCAGTTGATTTCTTAGTATTTTTGTGATTACCTTTTTACTTTTGATTGAAATTACAGAAAAGCACAAGCCAAATTACATTTCACAGTTTGTATGAAAACAGATGCAGTTGATTTGTGTACTTTTGTCTGCTCGGTATACGTTCCTAAATTAAAACTTTAGGAGTGCGGGAGAATTGAAGACGATATTGAAATATAGAGCATATGGTCTTGCACTATTTTTATTGTCTACTCTATACAGTAAAAAAAAAAGAAGCTTTTTGTGTATGGACCACTACGACCCTCCCCCTAAACAAAAAAAGAACGAAAATAGTTGATCCAGAAAAAGGAAGGAAGTGCAGCGTTTTTTCAAAATCATAAGGGGGGCAGTGTCCCAATTCCCCACTGTGTGCTTACCTCCCGACATTTATAGCCCAGAGAGCCTTGCTAAAGACCTCTAGCTGGAAGAACTGTGCACATAGGTAATATTTTAATGACATTCTCTCCAGGCAGCTTCTCAGCATGAAATAAACACAGTTTTACCATATTTCAAAAGACCACTGACAGGGGAGATGTCCCCTTGCCAAACCTGCATGTCAGAGATATTAATGGCTGTCGGACACACGTTGTGGCTCTCCCATTCTGAAGCGTAGACATACCCCCTTCGGTTCCAATCTTTTACGACCATCTTTTCCAGAAGAAGCAGGAGGAAGCAGTCTGTCAGACCAAGCAGATGATGTTGTGTGAGAGATGGGACACCTGAATAACAGGTCATGTCTGTAGCAATACCCTCACATAAACGGATGCACACAGGAACCTAAGGGTTTTACATGCCTTCATTTTTTGTTTGTTCTGTTGGTGTGGGTGGAAGTGCGCGTGAGAGAGAACTGCTGAAAAATACTATCCCAGTGTCCCATCGTGTTGCTTTACTCTGTCAGGGTCTGCTGTGACCCACGAACAGAATCTGTGCTTGTGAAGGCCCAGAGCCAGAGGTGAGAATTCTGCAACAGCCACTCCAAGATAATGCTTCCCTGTAAAAACAATCTAACAATGTGAGCCTGTGAGTGTGCACAGTCCGGTTCCAAAGACGAGGCAGTTTAATCATAATCAATCCATCAACTATTATGATAAGGACTGTTTTCTTTCCCCAAGTCTGCTAAAGGATGTGAGGGTTTAGACCAAGATGATGGCCTCTGTGTCTCTTTGTTGTGACCAAGATGTTGAAGTCACACTGTTTGGAACACAGGTAGCATATCTGGGGTATTTCAGAAAGAAAGAATCTGTACATTTTATTAAAAAAATAAAACATTTTGAGTTATATAAAATAATATGAAGTGTGTCAGGCGATGTTTACATTTCTTGTAAGATCAAGATTGTGTGTGTGTGTGTGTGTGTGTCTCACACTGCAGTCTCCCAGCTGTGTCAGGCACTGTTGGAGACCTACGGAGGAACCATTTGGTCATTTTATTTCACCTCAAGAGCAAACACTCAGAGGATATCCTCAATCAGGAACCAGAGAGTGTGCAATGAACAACCTCGTTGACATAAACATGGAGACACACACTTACAGCTGGGCATGTTAACTACTGGATGTGGTGCTGTACAGAATATTGGCAACCAGGATAGAAGTCCCCTTAAAACAAAGACACAGAAAGTCTGTCAGTACAGTGCAGTGGCTGTTTATAAATGATGTGTATGGATGCAACTTGTGTTAACATTTGCGTCTTTGACTTGTATATTTTCTGCCCCCCTCTATTTGCCTTCATTGCACATTTAGAATTGCCATTTGTACTGTATTTGCCATCATTGCACATTGATATATGCCGATTGTGACATATGCTATACTTAATACTTGTAAATTTCCTGGCCTCTTCTATTTGCATTTCTGGTTAGATGCTAACTGCATTTCGTTGTACTGTACTCGTACTGTTCAACGACAATAAAATTGAATCAAATCTCATCTAAAATCTTTGGGAATTCCCTTCACCAAACACTTGGGAAAGTTTGGTGTCTGTTTTGCACACATGGACATGCTATATCAGTTGTGACACATTCTACTTAAATAAGATGTGTTGCTGATCACAACACTGGAACACCTGGACACCCACATGGTCTAATGAGGGAAATCATTTTTGACTGAGTGTGACATGCCGCAGTGGAATATTCCAATCTAAATTCATTGCAGTACATTTTCCCAATGCAATTAATAAGAAGACAGAATTGCATTAACTAAGGACCTGTAAGAAAAACACAACAACAAATAAACTCAGCAACAGTAATTTATTATTTCCCATATTAACACAGGCTTACAACATGTGTAAACATTTACAGCTGCAATGACAAGCTTTAAATAGGAAGCGGACAAGCTTCCATTGATCTTATTTGGTCCTCAGCAGCAGCATGCTACAACTCCCCCCCCCCCACCCTGTCGCTCATTGTGTCAGCATCTCCTGAACGAGAAAGCATTGTTTAATCAAGATGGATGGGTTCCAAAGACCTCACTCTTCCCCTTTCCATAAATGTAGTTTCCTAATAATAACTCATATACTGTATCTCACTACCTCTTCTGTCAACAGGAGAGAATCATACAAATAATATGGTCCAGGAGAGACAATGGGGAGGTCCTCTGGATGGAATCAACAGGATGAGACGGCTACTTATGTGTTTGAAGTGAACCCATTGACTGTGTATCATGGTATTCTGTATTGTTGGTATATCTAAGTAAAAAATATAGCCATAGTCTCTATTTTGACGTACTTTAAATAGCACTGAATTTTAGGCAAACAGCATAGAATAATTTACACCTAACTTCCACATGATGGCATGATATACTCTGTTGATTGCCACGTCTGTGTGTGGGTTTTGATACTTTTTCTTTCGATTTGTATATCTGTTATTTGGAAATCATCTCTCTTACACTAAACTACTGGTTCATATGATTAGTATGCTTTTTTCTCTTCTGTAAAGCTGTTCATCCTGTCATTATTTCTACTGAAGGAAATGTTCATCAGCTATACCTGTTTTGATTTGGTTTGGGGTACGTGTGTATTTGTTTAACAAATTACAAATTATCAAAATATGTTTTTCATAATGTCTTCATTAATTACCACAAACCTTAGAATGTTGTTTCAGAATATTCCAATTAAACAGAATTTTCACTGGTGGGACATCATTAGGAAATAAAATCGTACAGTTCAAAACAAATGTAATTGCTTGGCATTAGGACTTGTCATGATCTAGAATTTAATCATTTTCTTCTATGTGTGTATACTATGTTTTATCTAGCAGTATATGTTATGGCCAGTTTAGGCCATTCTGAGAGTCATTTAATAAAACAAGCAGAGTGCAATGAAGACATTTCTATGAAGTGTGAAGCTATGAAGAACAACATGTATAAATCCATTACATGGTATAAGGTAGGTTACTTAGAATTTTCACTCTAAGTATGCTCATTCAGCAAAAAATAGAATATATCCTTCCATGCTTTGCTGTCAAATTAGGCATGCAAATCCAAGAAAAGATATATTTTCTTTTCGATGTATGTCAGTCATTAAAATCTATATTGCTTTTTTCCCAAATGGTCAGAATTTTGAGGTGGGGTTTTGGAAGTGTATAATGTGTGGAACGTATAGTGGGGCATTATGCATATAGAATGTGCGCATAGAAAGTGTTACCATACATTTGTCTTTTCTCCTGTATTTAGCTGAACAGTCGGACTGGTATTATTAGAAAAAGTGACAACAAGGTTCCAGAGGAATATGACTATCCCAGACAAGCCCGGTTTGGTGAGAATGACAGTCTGGTTCTTCCCAGAGTCAGGCCTGAGGATTCTGGGACCTACGAGTGTCTAATTAGAGCTGAAATAGGAAAAAATAACAGAAAGTCTTTCGTTATCCTTAATGTATCGACTGGTAAACTACTTTTTTTTTCTGTTACTTCTTGGCATACTGTTCTGTAATACTCTTGAAACTACAAGCCATTCTAATTGGACTGACATTATACTACTGTATAGTATAGAAGTGTATGGTATACTGTAATCATGAGGGTTTATAGATTTTTATGTTGAAAGATTGCACAGGCTACATCATCTTTCTAATTTAGTTTTGTCATGTATCAACAGTTTGTGACACCCTAACTACGATGACTGCTATGGTGGAAGAGTGTCAAAACGTGACCCACAGCAGCCCAATGTACCCCATACCAGTTTTGGAAGTCTCTACAGTGTGGACTTCATGTGGCTTCTTGATAATGGGCCTTGTCAAAATCACTCTATGTATCATCTCCATAGGGGTAAATCAATGTAACATTCCTAAATGTTTTAAATGCATTCTGTTTATTACCTCAACATGGTTTCATGTGGTAGCAGAATATGATGCTGTCCGACTTCCCTGTGTTTAGTGTTAGCACAGTGACACTAGCTGAGATTGAAGTTTTATCATTCTGTTAGAACTGCAGCAATGCCGGTTATAGTGCTTCAAAATGTTCAAAATATGTAGTCTTATAGGTGAACCATTAACAAAGGAGATTGACATTATGAAGAAAAAGCATTTTTGCCATCAAAGTTGTCTGTACAGCAGACCCTCAACAAACGGTTCATTCCCTCTGTGTCAAGACATTTCCTCTCAAAATGGGACCCTTCACTCAGCAGCCACCACATCCTCTGTTGTTCCTACAAATGTGCAATATGTAAGTTGACCTAGTTTTCTGCTAAATGGCATTGACAATATATCTTTTTTATCAGGTTGTTGGAGAGATCAAGAAGAGCCATAACAGGAGAAAACAGCAGTGGTAAAGACAGTTGATGCATCTTGGTCTACAAACCACAAGTAAATCTCTGCATTTTGGGTGTGTAAAAACTGAGAAGCTAGGTTAGATAAAAACGCAAAACCAACTGGGTTGTAGGACTGTATTGCATTGATTTTGTTTTTATATGAATACAATTTTAGAATGGGCAAAACTATTTCAGTGTAAATATAAATGACTAAAACCAAATAAAGATAAGAACTACAAAAACATTTAAAATACGTATTTAATTATTTTTGAATATTTTGTAATTTGTATTTTGCTGGTCAGAAAATAATTGTATGCAATTTGTAACAAAATACTTTCAGGGATTGTATTTTAAAATACTTTATACTGTATTTAAAATACTTAAAATACTTAATCAAATACGTCATTTTATTTTCAAATGTATTTTCTTGTGACAAGAACTTTCATCAACAAGTTTAATAGAACTACTAAATATAGCCAATCATAGTTTTTGGCTAGATGCAAGTAAATCACGTGATACATCATGTTGGGTCCAGCGTGCTCATTCTAAACTGTTTGCTTTATTAGCAAATTGCTGACTGTGCTCTAGAACTTGTAAATTTACTTGCTTGCTAGTGATGTTAGCTTGCAAGGTCACATACATGTTCAGACAGCTCAGACAGCCTGGGACAGTGGCATCTTGTGGTTAGTAATATGGAATACTTAATTAACGATAAATCAGGCTAGCTACTTTTGTTCCTATGGACAAAATTAATTTAATAACAGCTAAATGTCAGTGTTATTATAGCAGTTAAAGGGATAGGTTGTCCAAAAAATCATATTTTGGTGACAATCCACTTACCCCGAGTTCATCCTTCAGGCACATAGTCATTTTTTACAACAATCCATTATTCAGCTCTGTCTCAGTCAGTAATTAGCGTTATTAGCATTGTACAAATTCATGAATTGAAACGGTACGTACCTCTATCGCAAAGCTGCATTGCAAGTGGAAAACTACTCTAAAATTATCCAAACTAACACACGTGGTGTTGTTTACCTCAAAGAACATGATGATGTTGTATTCCTCAAAATAATGTTTTAATTTTCGCTATATAATTCTCATTTCAAATAAACAGGTACTTCCTGTGCCTGCCGGTCAGTTTTGTTCACAATGGTGTCCATCTATGCGTTCTTTCGGGAAGAGTAAGCGTATACATCACAGTAAACGATCAAAGTTTATTTCTCAAATGCACCTAATAACACAGCGTCATCTAATGAAATTCTTGTGACATATAGCATACGAAATCTACATAGTAAGAAGTAAGATATATATGAAGCAAAACTAGAGCAAAAAAATATAACAATAATATATATAACAGTGTAAACTAGCAGCAATTTTAAAAAGAGTAGGATGGGGAATATGTACAATATGGGTAGAAGAATTAAATATTATAGATATAGCAAGAATAGCAGTTAGAAAACTATTACAAACTCTTGAACAGGCTTAGTATTTCGGACATTGGGGGCTGGGAGGAGTGCTGCGTTCGTTGTGATTGGGATCTGGAGGATTTTGGGATCTGGAGGCTATACAGCTCCGGAAAAAATTAAGAGACCGCTGCACCTTTTACTTTCCTTTCCAAAAAGGTTGAAAAGGAAAGTTTTGAGTGAGGAACAGAAGCGTTCAATTTGCAGTGGTCTCTTAATTTTGACCCTTCTGTTCCTCACTCAAAACCTTCCTTTTCGACTTTTTTGGAAAGGAAAGAAAAAGGTGCAGTGGTCTCTTAAATTTTTTCGGAGCTGTATGTCGTCCTGGTGATGTGGTTGAGAGATGGAACTGTAAACAGACCTTACAGATACGGCAACGAGTGAAACCTCAAGTCTCCTCTCCCACATCCCTTGTACCTTTCTTATGACCACGGCATTTTCCACAATTTTCCACAATCAGCCAATTCCGCCGGTTGTTTCGTTAGAATACAGTTTTAAAAATCTATGCTAGCGCGACAGATTACCGAATGTAGTTTGAAGTGTTTTGGAGTTGTTTACCGCTTGCAATGCAGCGTTAGTATAGTGGGACGCACAGTTTCCGTTCATGAATTTGGACCACTGGCGTAGCTATGGGCGGGGCAGGGGGTGCAGTTGCACCAGGGCCCGCGGTGTGTGGAGGACCCGTGTTTGGTGACGAGTGGGCCCGTGCTCTGCCTCCGTCATTAGTTATTGTTTGTATTTTCACTTTTATAATGTGTTTCAGTGGGACGATTGCAATGGGACGTCAGCTGTGCTGTTAATGTATGGCAGGATCGCCAGAACGTTGTACAAAGTGTATATACCGCAGCAAAAAAATCTCGTCCGGGGGGGGGGGGGGCTTTACAACAGCTTGCAGTTTTACAATATGAATTATGAAGAATACTTATTAAAACTGAAAGGGAATTGTAATTGTAGTGTAAGGGGGTACATGAAGGAGAATATGTTGTTTTATAAGTTGTTCCAGGAGGGGAAAAGCTCTTTTTCTTATAGGCTACTAAAAGTTGTATCTTACTCTACTGTCATGACTGTTCATTGTCTTCTAATGATTGCTTGTGAAGTTAGAGATCTAGGAAATTATCTTACTCTACTGTTGCACATATTGTAAATCCCTCCTGAAAAAGGTATCTGCAAAATGCCTAAAATAGTATTACAGATAATTTTGTATGTATTTTTGTATTTTAAAATAACAAATTACTTGTATTTTAATTAAATACATTTTCTCACATCCGTATTTTGTATTTTTTTTTTTTATATTTGATGAGCAAGTATTTGGAATTTGTAACAAGATACTTTTTGGTTTATTTGTGCCCATCTCTGAACTACAATGCCCTTGAGGATTTTTAGTTTCATAGGTAAATATGAACAAAATCAAGCTATAAAAATGTAATTGTTTTTATCAGCTTGATCATGAAACTCAAAAAACATATGTATATTACATTTAATTAAGTGAAGTCAACAAAATTGTCAACAAGAAGTATTTTATTCATGTATTCATTAAGTATTTTATTCATTCAACATGCATACCACAATTATTAGCAACTCAGCATTTAGTACTTGTCGGCAGCCTCCCTTTGCCAAAATAACAGCTTTAAATTGTCTCCTATAATGTTTGATGAGGTGGGAAAACACATAGGAAGGGATTTGAGATTCCTCCACACAGATACTCCAGATCATACAGAGTTCTTGGTCTTTGCAGTTGGGGACTCTCTTAAATAGTTCATTTGTTACCTTGGTTAAAATTAAATTTTCTTTTCATATTTTGAGTGTAAAATCTGACTGTTAAATGAACATTTCATTTTTAATAGCCTATTTTGCTGATCTTTACCATGTGTGCCAAATATTCTGGATATGTTACTTTTGTTTTTTCATCACAACCAGTTGAGATGCAATAATTTGAAATATCCCTTCAATTTAAAAGAATAAAAAAAATTAAATGGAATGAAAATAAATGTAAATATCTGCTTCAAAACATTTTAAAGGGCTTTTTAATTACTTCTTATACTGATCACTCACATGTTTTTGTTCTCACGTGTTTTTGTCCTCAGCAATAGTAAGTACATTTTACCTAATAAGGTAGCTTTCAGCAATGCAAAAACGTCAAGCAAGTCAATGCAAGTATTAGTTAACGAAAAGTCAATTCAAACATTAGTTAACAAAAGGCCGCAGTGTTAGTTTTTGTTAGCAGATTGCTGCACTGACTTGATTCTGCCAATACTGGAATTGATGGGTCATCACATCCACCCACTTGGCGAAACGTTGATGCTGATGAAGTATGAGTCATGTACATGATTGGCTGTGCCCCTGCTGGTTGTTCCCTATTGAGTAACTCATGCTGTTCAAAGCGTGACGATGACTTCCAGCATCAGTGATTTCTCTGAGTAAAATTCTATGCTGCTATTAACAAGTGTGTTGCTCAAGTGCATTGTTCTTTTGTTCAAAAATACCCAAACTGTTGAATTCATCTTGTCTGAAAGGGACCTCACCCTGGCTTGTTAATTCGGGGGGGGGGGGGGG
>JACXGI010003101.1:33421-65887 GCA_016801175.1 Esox masquinongy | reverse complement strand
GGTTAAACCAATTTTGTCTAAGCAAGAACTTTAATGATAAACCACACATTCAGCTTTGATAAACAAAGTGTACTTTATTTACTTCCACATTTCCCAGCACTCCTCGATGAGTCTATTCAGTCCCTGAATATTTATGTATTCAGTTAAACTGTAGTGTCACCTGTATCACTCAATGAAAAAAGAGATTATACATCACCATTGGTCATAACAGCATCGCCCAGGCTTGCACGTGGAGGTCTGTGCGGTTACAATACCCTTGCCCTGTTGGCTAGCACGTGGAGGTCTGTGAGACCCTCCAAGGATATGATGGTTATGAAACCATTGCCCAGGGCCTCAAGTGGGAGCTGAAAATCACCTTGCTCACAAAGAAAGCTCAGCAGAGGATGTACTTCCTGCGGCTGAAAAAGTTCAACCTGCCAAAGAATATGATGGTCCACTTCTACACTGCCATCATAGAGTCCATCCTGACCTCCTCCACCACCGTCTGGTATGCTGTAGCCACTTCCAAGGACAAGGGCAGGCTGCAGTGCATCATCCGTTCTGCAGAGAGGATGATTGGCCGTAATCTGTCATCTCTACATGACCTAAACTCCTCCAGGAAACGGAGGTGAGTCACAAAGATTGGGGCTGATCCCACTCACCCTGGAAATGGACTATTCAGAACTCGGGTAGAAGGTTGAGGTCTATCAGGGCCAAAACCTCTCACCACAAGAACATTTTCTTTCCTACAGCAGTAGGCCTCATTAACATGCCCCCCCCCAGAGTCAAACTGACTATAACCCTCCCCACATACACACACAACCTCAACTGGACACATCTATAACCCCTCCTCAAATATACGGACAACCCTCAACTAGACAATTCTTGCACCGTACATATGTTTTTGTATATTTTTAGTAATTTATTAATGCTCTGTTTTTATGTTCAGTCCACTATGCTTACTCTTATTTGTTTTTATTTCTCTTTTATAACTTGGTGCACCAACGGACCAGAACAAATTCCTAGTTTGTTGTGATACTTACTTGGCAATAAAACTCTCTGTATCTACTCTGACAAAAAGCTAAATATCAGAATCAGAATTAAAGTTTCATGACATGTTGAGAGACATGTCGCATAAATGAGTTTTTCATGCAACGTCTCTCACACCGTTCCAGATTGATGGCAAACATTATGGCCGGAGTTTATTATAACCTTGTCAGTTTTTGCTCTTTGTGTCCACCAGGTGGTGCAGTAACAATGTTATTGCTGCCCTTCTCTGAAAAAAAAAAATCTGTAATGTCAAAACACAAATGTCCCCCTTCAACAGTTTGCTTTGAAAAACACATTTATTGGTTAATAATGACAACTTGCTCTCAGAACAAGCTGTTTGCACAAGTCCAGTGTTCATCCAACAAACATACTCTCAAAAAAATTTAGAAAATTCTAATTGAGTCTGTAATGTCTGCTCGCATGGCACAGAGGCTCCACCTCATCGGTGTACTAACCACCGGCAGGAGAATGATGGCAGGACGCACCTGTTTCCAATCAGTGTTAAGTTGTGTTTGTATTCTGTTGTTCACCCACAGGACCTCACGGATTATTGTTGGTCTGTTTGTGACCGTGCTGGCGCGCTTTTCTAAATTACAAACCAAAAGAACTAATGTAATAGGTCATTTGAATCGTTTGTTTTGTTTCTTTGTCTCTCTTTTACGCACTCATTATACTTGCACCATCACACAGCTTCAACAACAAGGTACACATTTCAGAGACAAACTGTGACTAATAGCCAAGGTTTGGGTCAAATCCACTGACATTTCCAGTCAATTCAGGAAGTGCCCTGAAATTTAAATTCTGAATCCAATTATTTTCCGTACTTGAGGAATGAGGAACCAGTAGGCCTAATCTCAGAATGGTAATGAGGAAAATGTTGTTCCTCTAAATTGATTGAAACTGAAATGGAATTGACCCCAGACCTGCTATCAGCTTGTATGCGAGGAAACAGAAAGTAGCAATAATAATAACCTAGGACTCATTATGAAATTGTTGTAATCGGCAGGGAGCGTGGTTTGAACCCTAAAACTTCTGGTCGGGGACCCAGCACGTTTGAAAACTAATGGCCCACATTAACATAATTTCAAACTTTTTTTCGTTACCAGATAAATAGATTCATTTCTAAGATATTCATCATCATACACTATAGCAAATATCAATAGATTCAAATGGCCTGATTGGCATGCATTTTGTAACACAAAATTATCACACCAGATACTAAACTGATGTCTGGCTACATCAGATTAACAGCCATTAAAGATTTGGACATTGTTGTTGACACTCATTAGCCTTCTAAGCTCATTCTGAAGGGCTTCAACAGTGTTATACTCTGTAACTACACCTTCAACTGTGTTGGGACACAAGGCACCTCCAGAATTGAGAGGTTTGTCGTTGTTGTCAGTGCAGCAGAAGGCATTCCAGTAGTGACTCAGAACATTGACTCGCTGGTTCTGGTCTACCCACTCCCTGCCTGGGACCGCCCCAGTCACAACATACATTTCACAACAGCCTTTACTCAAAACATTCTTCAGCTTCTGCTCATACTGGTTCCATTGGACCTGGTTCATTGTCGGGTTTTGCGGCGCTACATTGGTGAAGGTCATGGTGGCTTTGGAGACATCTCCTTTTCCATGGTGCCCTGCAGGGTTCAAGTGCCCACGGTCATAGGTGCCAAAGTTGTCATCGAGGGCCTGGCTCCAGTTAAGCTTGTAGGTCTGTCGGTATCATGGAACGCTTTCTTTGCAGCCATTAGTCTGGATTTTGTTGTAATTCTTTATCTCTGTCAAGCATTATTTCTGTTTCATCTGATATCTTGCTAGTTCAGGATGCAGAAGCTGAAAAATACAAATATGACTAAATTAGCCACTCCCGTTCAAGCCACGTGGTAGCCTTCATTCTCATATTGCTGTTACTCCACTGGTACTAGTCTCTTCTTTTTCTACCTACAAAAAAAGAGAAACCTAGCCTATAGTACTTCTTGCATAAAACAAGATTTTAACCTGTATGTAAGTACCCCAAATCTGGGGTACCTCAGTTACTTAATTAAATTCAGTCTTATACAAGAACGGTAGGCCCTATCTGGGTATCCAGGGTGTCTACTGTAAGCTGAGAGTCTTGTCTTTCCAGTGGTTCCAATCTTTGCTATGACTCACTAGCATAGAAATCTACCATGTTGTTATTACACATAACCTTTTACATGATTAATTGGGATGATTGTGTGTACAGTATACCTCTGAATCATTAAAATAGTAGATCAGGGTTTTATTTCACCAGGGTCCTGTATTTTACAATGGATACACCCCCTCCCTGAAAAACAGAAACAACTCCCAAACCACAGTTATTACCATACTCTTTCAATGTGCTTTAGTTTCTTTATTATTTTATTTGTTTTTGGAGGGATAAGGGGAGTTTGACTGGCTTTTGCATGTGACAGTTTAACTAACAGTCAGTACAGTTCAGTTGTGTTAGGCGGACATCTATGGCTGAAATTGTATTAGTCCATTTACATCGAAGGGGTTTTAAACCAGCTTTAAAGACTAATGGCCCCGTTCTTTAATGATATTGTTTCTGTTATTTATAGAGGGAGTTGTGCCCCTCTGTGGCAATTTGAAGGATTATAATGATGGACCACTGACGTCTCAGGTACTTGGTTTGGAGGTTCATGTCAGTGCATCTTACCTTGGTTTCCTGTTTCAGACGGTCCTTTTCCTCTGTGAGTTGTAAGCCCTTCACAGACCAGTCCCTTTATAAAGTATTCTTTACCTCAGTAAACTTGTGCCTCTGATCTCAGCTATCTATGAGCTACTTAAGATCCTAAGCCCCAATTTCAGCATTTATACATTTCATTGTTGTGGCTCCTCCCCTTCCTTGGTACCCAGTACACACTCCTCCAATTCCTATATTACTTCTTCCATCTTGTCCTGTTCTGTGGTTTCTGTTTCTTCCAGTTAAACCACAGGTTTATTTAGGCAGATTTATGTTCCCCCTTGAGTCTGGCAAACTACCAATTTACAGCCTGATATATTTGTCCCGGGTTGGGGTCCCAGGGCCTAAGTGTCTCCCAGATTCAAGGGGGAACATAAGAAGTGTCTCCCAGATTTATGTAAACTACCCTACGTAAGGTCTCTGTGAGCAGCCAGAAAGTTAGTTAATTGCCTTTTTGTTTTGGGAGTAAGTCCAAAATACTCATTTATTGGTTACCTGAACACCAGAATACCCTCAATGTTTTATGTAGTTTTATTGTGTCTATTCAATCAAACCCTAATTGTAATTTCGGATTTAATTAATTTACCTAGAATTAGTAAATGCATTACACAACACAGAAGCATCCGACAGTTCCAATGAAATGCAAATGCATGTAGTTTTGCCTAGGTGTTGACTGGTTATGTTTCTCGCGTTATCATAAAAGTGTCATCGCCCTGGACTTCAGTTTCTAGGCGGCAATTTTTCAGATAAGGCTGCGATTGTCCTGTCAGTAGACTTTCACTTTCGTTTTCCTAATCAAAAAACTATGTAGGCCTTCTGGCGTTGCTTGCAGAATGTTCTTTTAAAAATGGTAGGCTATAAGCAAATATGTATAAACTACCGGACGCATTGTCTAGGTAGATTCTCAGATAAATTCTCAGTTTGATTCTCGCGTCTTCTCATCTCGCCCACTCAAAACCCACTCCCAGCTGACTTTGAGGTGTCAGAAAGAAACACTGAGAAAGCAGTTCTGCTCACCACGGGTGTAGAATTAGGGGGGTACGGGGGGTCACGACCCCCCAATAAACAATACAAACGTACGCCGTTGCTGCTCAGGTACGCACCCGTTCCATAATTGGCTTCCAAGTTTCTTTTTGCGAGAACTCAAACAAACAAACTCCACCAAGTTTCATTTTCGTTTCCTCGATTGATGTTTCTGTCTACGTCATAGTTGTGGTCTTGTTTATAAGCGTAGTAAGTCAGAGCACGGAGCATCAGAACAGTCTAATTCTGCCGGTTTTGACATTTACTCTAAATAGACCAGTAGGAATACCACAACAATGATTTCATGGGGGGAGGAAAGTCGTAATGGCTTTGGTTTAGTGAAGTCCAATGTTTTAGACAGGACGAAAACGGATATTAATTGCGTTCATTGGTTGAAGCCGAAATCTGAAATTCTACATCTGTCCGCAAGTAAAAGTGTAGTTGCGTTTATCAGAAACGATGGGGGATTAGTGTCGGTCGCTCGTATGCGAGAGGAAGATGGGAGAAGGATCACAGGAAAACTTAGTAGGTCTTACAATCCTTTTTTTTTAAATCAAAGTTTCATAGGCTATGCAGTGTTCGTTTATGTAATGTATTGTACATTGTTGACAAACATTAAAGTAGAAGGGGTACTACAGCAGTCAAAGTATCTCTTGTTATCATAAGTCATATTATTCGCTAGTTGTTAATGGGTATTCGTTAGTAAAAATAGATGTTGCTACTAAAAACATGTTTTATGTGCTTTAGAGAGTTTGAACTTCAAAGAGAGGATCCGGTCTCTGTGTTGTGGAGATTCTCATGTTGTTTTGCTGTCTGAGGAGGGCAGGGTTCTCAGTTTGGGGACAGATAATATTTCCAGGTGGGTGCCATGACATAATGATACATTTCTGTTTAGCCAACCCTGGTATGTTGGTGTTATGCCTATCGAAATGCAATAGCAATGTCAGCCCCTTTCACAAAGCTAAAGTATGAAAAAGAAATGGGACAATTTGTCATAAAAAAAATCGTTGTCATTAAGTCAATGCTAATCACACCTGTCTGTTTTTCATTCAGACCAATAAATATCCTAAACCACCGACCAGTAACTCAGGTTACATGTGGAGACCTGCATTCAATTGTCCTCACACAGGGTAAGGAACCACCATTAACAACAGTACAATACTAAAACGGTGTTCAAACGTTGTTCCTCGCCTGTCAATATAATTAGAAACAATTCAGTCAAAGTTTCATTGTATTGGCTGATGACTTCGGATTTTGGTCTAGACGGTCAGGTGTTCACCTGGGGTCTCAACACCAATGGTCAGCTGGGTTTGGGGAGGGGCGTTCCCAGCGCTGTGTCCCCTCAGCCCCTGAAGTCTCTGTCCGGCATCCCCCTGGTTCAGATCACCGCTGGGGGCGACCACAGCTTCGCCCTATCCCTCTCTGGAGCTGTGTTTGGCTGGGGCAAGAACACTGCTGGTCAGTTGGGTCTCGGGGACACTGAAGGTAAAGTATACATTAAACAATAACAACACTTTATGTTCTTGTTGAATGCTATATTCAAATCATCAGACCGTAGATTTTTTTGTAACGAATGTGTTTGTGCTGGGCTAAAACAAATACCTGCACACCCTGTATCAATAGACCCCTGAAATGTCTATTTACCCTATTTTCAATAGACAGACATGGTCCGGTGCAGGTCGATTGCCTGAATCTGAAGAAGACTGTTTTGATTGCATGTGGAGAAGAACATACTGCCGTTCTGACGAAAGTAACATATCAGTCAGCCTGACACAACTCATTTTCCTCTCATTTAGTCTACAATATGTCTACATTGTATGTCTATTCATAAACACTGCTCAAAACAATTAAGGGAACACTTAAATCACACATTGGGTCTCGATGAAGGAAATATATTGAAGATCAAAGGGCTGGATTCAAACTCGCACCGAAAATCAAAGTGAACAATTGAAATCACAGGCTGTTCCAACTTGTGAATTTCATCACGGCAACTCATAATGTGACTCCGTAGTGTGTATGACCACATGCCTGTATGCACTCCCAACAATGTCTGGGCATGCTCCTGATAAGACGGTGGATGGTTTCCTGGGGGTTCTCCTCCCAGACCTGGATCATGCCATCAGTGCCACATGAGGCCCGGGCATTGTCCTGCACCCGGAGGAACCCAAGGCCCACTGCACCAGCGTAAGGTCTGACGATGGGTCTGAGGATTTCATCCCGGTACCTAACAGCAGTCAGGATACTGTTGGCTGACACGTGGAGGTCTGTACGACCCTCCAAGGATATGCCTCCCCAGACCGTCACTGACCCACCGCCAAACCGGTCATGCTGGATGATGTTGCGGGCAGCATAACGTTCACCACGGCGTCTCCAGACTCTTTCACGCTGAGTACGAATTATACAATGATAATCAGAGGGGTCAACTTCTTCTCCGGGCATGTTTCGACCCCCCCGACCTGTTGTTTTTACCTCTTTTTGGGGGGGTCCAAGTCTTAATTGTGGGGGGTCGAACTCTACTTTCACGTCTGTCATGTTCTCAGTGTGAACCTGCTTTCTTCTGTGAAGAAAACGTGGTGCCAATGGCGGAGCTGCACGGTGCTGGGCTGTGAGTACAGGTCCCACTAGAGGATGTCGGGCCCTTATGCCTCCCTCATGGAGTCTATTTCTGACAGTTTGGTATGAAACATGCACACCAGTAGCCTGCTGGAAGTCATTTTGCAGTGCTCCTCCTGTTCCTCTGGTCCTGCTGCTGGGTTGATGTCCTTTTACGGCCCTGTCCAGCTCTCCTCGTGTAATGGCCCGACTCCTGCTATCTCCTCCATGCTCATGAGGCTGTACTGGGAGACACAGCAAATCTTTCTGCAACGGTATGTATGGATGTGCCATCCTCGAGGAGCTGGACTACCTGTGCTACCTGCAGCCCAGGTACCGCCTCATGCTACCAGTAGTGACAAGGACACTAGCAAAATGTAAAACTAGAAAAGAATTGCGCAGGAAGAATAAAGAGGGAGCAATTGTCTGTGGGCACCACCTGCAAAACCATTTTCTTTTTGGGGATTGTCTTGCTGTTGCCTCTCCAGTGTACCTGTTGTCAATTTAATTTGCACCAAAACAGAGGACATTGATTCACAATCGCTTGGGCTTCCTAACTGGACAGATTGATATCCCTGAAGTTTAATGGACTTGGTGTTATACTGTGATGATTACGTGTTCCTTTAATTTTTTTGAGCAGTGTATGTCAGTGTCTCAGTGTTGTCTTTTGTGGAGTTCTTCGGTAATTTTATACTGAAACAACCTCAAAGGAAAACACTACATGGATGGAATTCTTCTTCTAGGGTGGTGTGGTGCTCACTTTTGGCTCTGGGCGTTATGGGCAGCTTGGACACAACTCTCTCGGCGATGAACTACGACCTCGAGTGGTGGGAGAACTCTTGGGGGCAAAGGTGACCCAGATAGCCTGTGGAAGGTAACCTACACCTATTTTACATTGCTTGGAACTGACAAAATATTGTGAAAATGTTGGTGTACTGTATGTTTTGGTTATTTTCATCTTAACACTTGGCCTTTTACTAGGATTATAATAATTCACAGATACACATAGTTCACTGAGTTTGATGTTGAATATACGAGTGCATTATTCTACGGAACCGCAAACTGATCCAGATATGTCATGTAATGCTCAGAAATCAATCCAAAAATTACAAATCCTACAAAATTACAAAACACAAACTTGGCGAATCATACAAATCATAAACTAATGTCCTATCAACCTTCCAAAAGTACCTGTTTTTTACAAATTATAAGCCCTCTCCTTTATTGTAGAACCAAGCACCCCTCCTTTATGATAAGAAGGTTACTGCTTTTATAGTTATTGATCTATGTGTTATTTTCTTGGCAACCAATCAAGATCTTAACTTGTGCTACTTACTCTGTAACTTGTGCTACTTACTCTAGTAATCCAGTTAACCCTTAGCATCTGTTATTCTAGTAATCCAGTTAACCCTTAGCATCTGTTATTCTAGTAATCCAGTTAACCCTTAGCATCTGTTATTCTAGTAATCCAGTTAACCCTTAGCATCTGTTATTCTAGTATTCCAGTTAACCCTTAGCATCTGTTATTCTAGTAATCCAGTTAACCCTTAGAATTTGTTATTCTAGTAATCCAGTTAACCCTTAGCATCTGTTATTCTAGTAATCCAGTTAACCCTTAGTACTCCCCGCATCCCTCCAGTTCGTGGGATGATTTGATTAAAATGCGGAAGCCGAGTTCTTCTGTGCAAATGGACAGAAATCTCCTTTCATTGCTACTTTAAAATTCTGAAGTGGATGCATTACTGGCTAAAATGCTTAATCTGCTAAACAGACAGGTTAATTGATGGGTATTGGTGATTCCATATCAGATCAAGTTCATAAAATGCATTGCCTTCTTTGATGCCTTAATCTGATGGTGGGGTGGTGGATGCCCATCTCCATATACTTTTTACCTACTTTTTCTGCCCAATTTTGTGATTTCCAACCTGTGATTGAGGCTCTGCCTCCGCAACTTAAAACAGTCACAGGACAGTCAGCATTGAGATTTGTGTCCTCTGAAGTACTTCAAAAGCAGTTCTGGTTCTTATCATGCTCTTCACTGAGCCTCGCTCACCCAGGTAGTCTAAGCCGTAATTTCTATACGCCGGATGGAACTAATTGTCTGGTCCTCTAACTTGACACAGCGTGACAAGGCAAGGCAACCGTATTTAGTTACCAAACCCTCCAAATCCAAAGGGGTTAGGATGAACTCTTAGGAAGTTACTGATGCGTCATTCATGGGCCCATAACATGTGTTAAAAACACACACAAACTTAACAGAAGTCGGGTCAATACAGAGAAGCCCAACTCATGAGTTGCATCAGCAACAGAGTTTAAATTTAACTGGAAGAAACATTTCTTGTATTTTGTTACATTTCTTGCGTGACATTTGCATGCAGCT
This sequence comes from Esox masquinongy, assembly GCA_016801175.1. Classification (NCBI taxonomy): domain Eukaryota; kingdom Metazoa; phylum Chordata; class Actinopteri; order Esociformes; family Esocidae; genus Esox; species Esox masquinongy. Next base: position 56,157 of record JACXGI010003101.1, on the reverse strand, counting down.
ATTACAAACTAAACCGTATTATATCCGTGTCCATATATCAAGTTATGTATAGAATTGTCTTCAACGGAAGAGATGAGCATCCCTACTTTTTTACAATTCCTTCTTTTGATTATAATTTTCTTCCATCTGTCTTATTTGCCACAGACACCACACATTGGCCTTTGTACGGCCCTCCAACAAGATCTACTCATTTGGGTGTGGAGAGCAAGGGCAGCTCGGAAATGGAGTTAAGCTCAACCAGTCGGTGCCCCTCCCAATGCAACTGCCAGGTAAAACATTTATTATCAACCAAAGTGGGCATGTTTTTAGAACTGATCAAACTTGATACTTAATACTAATTCAAACCTTCTGGACACTTTTAGAAACATGAATGAAGTAAAACGTTGTCATAACGAAAACTGCTTTTTTCAACATTTCAGACCAAATGAATGACATGCTTGTCGAACACATCTATGCTGGAGGAAACCATTCCTTTGGATTGTGCAGTCTTGGTCAGGTATTGCCAGAGTTGGATTTTAAACATTTTATTTGCAAAACAGGACTGTTTGTTTATTGTACTATACCATTGCTGGGATACAGTGCATCACATTGTCATCTTCACAGGAGTCAAACAATTTCCGGTCAAGTTTGAAAAAAGTGTCATACAAATTAGATATGGAAATCATTGACGAATGGATCTCAGGATGTGATTCAAAATCACGGAAAAAAGTAAAGAAGTGAGTGTAATCCATCTACCTACTGTTTTTCTGTTGTCATTCTGTGAAGTTGCAGTCATATACCAAACTTTAACTTTTCTTTTCAGAGAAATCAAGCAAATTTTCTCTTCTGCATCATGTTTAAACGGGAGCTTTCTTGATGAACGGTAACAATTTTTAATATTAGTTCAAAAGCATGATTAATCTACAAGTACCAAATTACATTATAAGAAACAACAATGTCCGTAACAGTTTTTTTTTTTTTCCAGTTGTGACAAACATTACCAAACCTCACCAAAACAGTCTGGTCTGGATTTGTCACTGGTCCGAGTCACATTCCAGAAGCTGACAAAGAAAGACATTTTGGCAGAAGTAATTTGTCTTATTTATTTATTATTTGTCTATATATTTTCACATTTCAATTTTCATTATCGTTTCATGACTGACCATTCCCATGCACCTTTTTCATGTCGCTAGGTGGAAACTGCCGTCCGGGACACGTTGCTTCCAGCTCTGTATGAGGAGCCCGTCGGCGTCGAGGGCCTGAGGATCTACCTACTTCTTCCTGAACTCCTCAGGGTCCTTCAGAAACAGCAGAGAGGGGCAGACCTAGCTGAGGCTGTTGCCGCTGCTATCCTCAGGCTGCACCCCAACAAGCTACGGGTCCTCGGTAACATTGCCGTCCACTTAAAATGCCACAAGCCTGTTGTCCCGAATTATAATACAGTCACAGATCTGTTTTACTCTTGGCAACTCCTCTTGCCTTTTTAATTTGCTGTCTTACACATTTGCACTGGATTACAAAGATCCCGAAAACACTTGATTATTTGAATCAAGTGTGTTTGTGCTGGTCTAAAACAGTGAGATTTGAGCGCTTGGCTAATTGTGTTCACACTTGCTAATTTCAAAGTGGGCTAGTACCACCCTTAGCCATAGTCAGGTTGACCCTGCTCCATGGCATGATTAGCACTGAAAATAACCAGTTTGAAACGGGGTCACGAACAAAGCATAGAAAACTGTCTGTTCAGATCAGATAGAATGTAAAATGGTCTCGTGTTGTATTACTCCATTAGCCAAGAGCTTAGGAATACAAGTGTGAATCCTTAGCCAGGTTTAAAGCTTAGGCCAGGTTTAATTAAGGGCCTGTCTTAACCTGGGTCTAATATAGCCCCGGGCTAAGAACAATGCAGTGTGAAAAGGCTTTCTTTGGGTGCCACTGGAATTATTGTGCAGTACAGACATTTCTTCACCATTAAAGGTGAACATCTATGTTTTCATGTTCTGTACATAGGTGACTTGTGGACCTCACTGAAGCCCTCTGTCCTGACCAAGCAGATTGGGGTGTGGAAGAAGGTCCTCTCCAGGATTTTGACAAGCGAAAACGCTTCACATTGTCGTGACACTGGCGTCAAACACCTGCTCCAAGTCCTTGACCATGTCTACAGGGTAAGCGTCCATGAATCTCTGCTCTAAAGGCCAATTCATTTGTAAAAATGATGACCAGTTTGACTTCCAAGACCAATTTGGTGCCTGGGTTCCAGTTATTTCAGTGGAACCTCTTTTATGAGACTGGGTAAATTGATTCAATATTATGTTGCTGATACAAAGGGAATTTCTTTCTTTTTTATTACTTGTATTTCTATGTTAAGGCAAACCAAAAATCTGGAAAGACACCGAAAATTCCTGACAGTACCTTTTGTATGGAGGAGATTCAATTTAATCCTTTGTTTCTAGAAGAGGACCTTAAACTTTGGCATTCAAAGAAGGTAAGAAAAGTTATTTAGTCTCTAAGTCTTCAGGTATTTTTATTTTCGCCCATTGGCTGCATTTCAATAGAGACCTGAGGTTTCCACTTCTTGTTTATTATCTGAAATTATCTGAAAAAAGGGAAGGCAATATTGTGGTTTTCTACTGGAGGATGTACACTGCCTGACCAAAAAAAAGTTTCATTACGGCTCGCACTTGTCATGGCATTGTTTTGACAACCTTATGCAACATCACAACATTTATTTCCGTCCAGAGTTGCATTAATTAATTAGATCTTGTATTGATGACGGGAGAGTCGAACCACTCTGTAAAGTCTTCTCCAGTACATCCCAAAGACTTTCAACGGGGCTATGGTCAGGACTCTGTGGTGGCCAATTCATCCTGGCATTCGTCGTCTTGGAATATGCCTGTACCATCAGGGAAGGAAAAAATCAATTGATGGCATAACTTGATCATTCAGTACATTCAGGTACTCAGCTGAGGTTTCATTTTATTGCCACATAACGTTGCTAAGCCTGGACCTGACCAACTGAAGCAACCCCGGATCATAACACTGCCTCCAAAAGCTTGTACAGTGGGCACTATGCATGATGGGTGCATTGCTTCATGCGCTTCCCTTCTGACTCTGATACGTCCATCGCTCTGGAATAGGGTTTATCTGGACTCATCAGACCTCATGACCTTTCTCCATTGCTGCAGAGTCCAATCTTTATGCTCCCTAGCAATTTGAAACCTTTTTTCCAATTCATCTCACTAACAAGTGGTTTCAATCAACTTCACCAAGCGTAAGTGATCTCCAATCACGGCCATTTAAGATTTTGTCAGTTCACATGCGTTTTACTAATGCATTGGACAGTTCATACCTCAATTCCTGTCATTTTAATCTCCTTAGTTGTTTTATTTGCTTGATGCAGGCAAATAATTTTACCACGGGATACATCTTCCGACAAGGTTGTTTAAGAAATGAGAAGTTACTCACTGCATCAGTTAGGGTTAAAATAATTGTTGCCAAATGAAACGTATTAATCACTACAGTAATTCAATCATAGGCTCTTAAGTATTTGCTTATTTAAATCCAAACGTTGACTTTTTTGCCAGGCAGTGTTTGTCACCAATTGAAGTTCTATCTCATCAGTGCAGTTGAATGATTCTAAACAGTAAAGATAATTTGAACTTTTTAGATGCATTATAAATTTCTTCTATATCCCTTTTAGGATGTGAATGCGATGCCTGCAATCTTTTGTTGTTACCCATTTGTGATGAATCTGCTGAGCAAGATCAACATTTTCAACATCTATGTTGAACTTATGGTAATGAAACATCCTTCTCACTGGACAGTAAAAGTTCCGTTCAATAAACTCTGGGTCAGTGTTTAACCTTCCTGCTAAAGACCTGCTGGTCTGGAGCAAATGTTCAGGAGTACTATCACTACCGAAACTAACCATATTTCTGGACCTTTTCTGGGAGAATCAAAATGGTTTAATTGAATCCTGGACTAATGTGTGAAGGCACCCACTCCTGACTGTACTGTACTGTATTCATTGCAGATCTCCAACAATGCTTGGTTTGAGCTGAGGCTGAAGCGGGCGTCACTCGTCGAAGACACTTTCCAACAACTAAGTCAAGCAAGTTGCAGTGAATTCAAGAGGTCCCTTGTGGTAAATCTGCTTTCGTATTTTTTTACATTTTAAAGTGACTCTACGAAATGTACTGATGTGAATGTACAAACTGGTGACAGATTAAAGACAAAAACAAAAGAAGTTGTACTGCATGATACAATTAAGCAGTGAAAATCCTATCTTGCTTTGTGGTGTGTGTAAAAATGCTGAGCAGACCTTGTTGACCTTGACTTTGGATCAAGATGGCAAGAAGACAGGTTCTAAGTGACTTTGAAAGGGGGTTCATTATTGGGGCACGGATGGCAAAGAATGGTTTGACAAGGATGAAAGTGATGTGAATCATGTTGAGTGAACACCTATGGGAGATTTTGGATTGACATGTTAGACAGCGCTCTCCACCACGATCATCAAAACACCAAATGAGAGAGCATCTTTTGAAAGAATGGTGTACCATCCCTCCAGTACAGTTCCAGAAACTCGTAGGCACATTTAAGCTGTTCTGGCTCTTGTGGTAGCCCAACACTTTACTGAAGACAATATGCTGGTTTTTCCTTTAATTTGTCACCCGTCTGTAGCTTTCCAAAGACAAGACCATGTTTTGACCAGAGGAACACTTCCCACAACGTTGTGCTTCCCTGTCTCAGGTATATTTTGACGAAGGTTCAAAGCAGAGTGATGTGTACAAAAGGGACTTCTTCCTCCACTTGTTCGATAAGCTGTTCGCACCGGACTCTGGGATGTTCATGTACAACGACTCCAAGACACTGGCCTGGTTCCCAGTAGAGGTGAAGTATGTTTAGGGAATTCACTGTCTCTATGAAGTCATCTAATCCTCACCTAATACAGGCCAGTGGTAAATGATTAACACAATCAGCTCATTGCAGTGACATTCCTAGAGAGTAACTATTACTGGACAGTTATTACTGTATTCAAGAAATTATGGTACAATACTTTCCCTTTACTGTACAAAAAGCAAAACATTTTCCTTGCAGTTTAACAACGTATTAAGAGCATTATTTATACCTGGGGCTAATATTCCTCCTTTGTCCTGATATTGTCCTCATTCTAAATGTGTCCAAATTTAGCTTGACAGCTTAAGGTAATTAAAAGACTTGTTTTGATCTGATTGTGACAAGACATATGTGCAAAGCTCACGTCAAGATCAGAACAAATACAGGGAGACGGGTACATTTTAGAGGCAGGTGTTAACTGTCCTATACTTTAATTAATTGCGTATTTGTCCAACCTATACACACCAACAGCCTAGAGTGGACGAGACGCGTTACTTCCTGTTCGGGGTTCTGTGCGGGTTGGCCCTGTTCAACAACAACATGGTGCACCTTCCCTTCCCCTTGGCCTTCTTTAAGAAGCTGCTGAATGTCAGCACCTCGCTGGAGGATCTGAAAGAGTTTTCTCCCGTTCTAGCCGGGTAAGTTCATTCTACATTCAATCTGTATTGGGTTGGCCTTAGGCGGTCCAGTAGTCAAGGCCGCCGCCTCCAGTGGGCGTGTACTGCTGCAGCATTGGTTTGAATCCCGCCCTCTGCTTTTTCAGCTCAAATCTCTCTCCCCAAATATATTTTGTATTTTGCTTGGATTTCCATTTCCTAAAGAGTTTTTATTTAGGCATTGTTCTTAGAAGTGAGTTATTCTATTGTGTCCTATATTTTTTCACTGCTTTTCAAGGAGTTTGCAGTACATCTTGGATTATCCTGACGATGACGTTGAAAACATGGACATGACTTTCTCCGTATGTGTTGCATTTTAACTTATTCACAAACAAAATGTAACAAGTGATGCTGTATTACTATGCATACTTAACGTTAAATAGCCTCTTCCATTTCCAAAATCCTTCCATTTTGCCTGTACCTTCAGTCCAAAGTTTATTGGTTGCAGTAACGTACATTGCAGAAGTTGTCACCTGTGTTACAAAATGCTTGTATTTCAGGCTCCTTAGCAAGACAGTATATTCTATAATAATAATAACAAAAATGAGAAGAGTAATCATAAATGACGTAAAATAAGATCAAAAGTAAAAAAGTGTACAAATGCACACATTTCATCACGATTTTTCAATAGGTGACTTGGGATGACGTAGAGGTGGAACTTGAACCAAGAGAACCCGGAAAACTTGTCACAAGTGCTAACAAGTAAGATTATAAAATATTTACAATTGCCACAATACAATTCACAGCATCATATTTTTATATTGCCACAGCGTGAGCGATTGCCTGAGTTTGAGTAAATTATTTTCGGCAATATCATTTTAGGAAATAAACTGAAAATGTGACTATATCTGTGGGGAAATATGAAATCATAGCATTTCTTCAGTTGGAATGTCAAAGCATCTCTGTTGCTTGAATTTGAATTGTCGCTAAACCATACCAGCTCCAATAACCCAATACGTCTTGGTATTTTTGTGATTGCCTCTTGATTTGACATCTGAATATGTCCTCCTTTTTGACAGGAAGGAATTTGTTGACGCCTATGTGAACTACATCTTTAATACGTCAGTAGAGACAGTGTTTGAGGAGTTCATGAGAGGCTTCTTCGAGGTGTGTTCCAAGGGCGTAGTGGGGCTCTTTCAGCCGGAGGAATTAAGGGGTGTGATGGTGGGGAAGGAGAACCACGACTGGGAAAAACTGAAACAGGTACAGAATTTTTGAATGAGGCCTGTACCGAATCAACATAGCTCTGGGCAGTATCAACATCCAACAGGGTTCTGTACAGCTAACTCAGTATGAGCATTGTGCTTGCAAAGACACGGTTGTGGGTTCAAATCCCATGGGGAGCCAGTATCACATAGGTAAGAATAATAAATGAGATGGCAATATAGTGAAATATTGACCAGGGCCTGTTATTCTTTTTTTTGTACACACACACACACACACACACACACACACACACACACACACACACACACACCAGGAGTCATGGTCTGCCAAGCTATACGGCACCGCACACAGCATCCTAAGGCCAAGTTCATCATTAGATCTGATGCTTTTAGGAAACTGGGCCCTGGTCCATCAGAGGGCAAGGTGAAGCCTTCGTCATATTACTTACACGCTGAATGGATGCCAGTAGGTTATAGAGCATAGGCGCTAGGTCAATTTTGGATTCAGTCCGATCATGTATTGCTGTGTAATGTACCTGACATTATCATTTGTTTTACATTGATTTTATGGTTTTAATTATGTCTAGCGTCTACTGCTTCATCTTATCAATTGAGCACATTTCTTTTCGTAACCTAGAACACTACGTATGAAGGAAAGTACTACGCTAGACACCCTAACATCATCGCATTCTGGGAGTCTTTCGAGGAACTGACCGAGGACCAAAAGAAAGCTTTCCTGTGTAAGTGTGGAACCAAACATCTTATAGCAGACGGACAAATGAATTACGGAGAATCACATTTTTATATTTTTCAACAGACCTAACCCTCCCCCCTTCTGGTCACTTTCAGTGTTCCTTACCGGCTGTGATCGCGTGCCGATCCTGGGTATGGACCAGATCAGGATGAGAGTTCAAACCCTTCCGAACTCCTCCCAACAGCATTTCCCAGAAGCACTGACTTGTCACTCCCTACTCAGTCTACCACTGTACAGCTCCAAAGAGACACTAAAAGCCAGACTGGTAGAAGCTGTCAGCCACAACAGAGGTTTCTTGAATGATTAACGGCTGTGTGGTGCTGCCACGCGGTTCATCTATTTATTATTATACAGGTGGTTTAGTACAGGCTAACTTACATGTTGTATTTCCAACCCTGCCAAGAGATCGGTGCGGTACTCTAGACATTTGTGATTCATCTTCATGACCACATTGCAATTTGCAAATAGTTTTTAAAAACATGAATGTGGAAAAGCACAGGATGCATTCTGCCTGCACGTTTAAAAGATCCAATCGAATGAACAAAAATGAAAACGTTCAAGAAAAGCAAATCCCAAAGTTTGTATAATCATCAAAATGTGCAAAAGAAGCATATCATGGATCTAGTTCAACACAGTACAACAATTCATTATAGAAATAAATGGAAAAGAAAGTATCCCTGCAGTTAGGTGGCGCACAAAGGCACGGTTAATTTGAAACGCATCCATAGACACTGACAGACTTTGAGAGGTAATTTAGACTTGAGACGACATGCCAAAGGTCGTGTCTGTGAACATCGGGGGAAAACCCAATCGAAGCAGCCTTTTAAAGGCTTCAGGAAGTTGTCACACTCTACGCCACAGAAGCGTGGACATCATCCGCTGTACAGTGCGCTGCTTGGATTGAATCTTTTTTTTAAGATATAAAAAAAAGCCTACAGCAACCTTTTCTAAAATCCTGAACTTGAGGTCCGACTCGATAACAATGCTTACCATTCTTCCCCTCCAATCACGTGCTGAACTGAGCTTTGAGCCACACTGAGTGGAGTTGCCAGTCAGTGACAGGAAAAGAAATACTAAAGACCATCCTCGACCTTTAGGTTTGGATTAAGGTTGCGGTTGCTAACCACAAAATACCCATGAAGTTCAAACGACTCATCCTTGTTCCCTTTCACACATGGCCTGTCTCTCTTATGGCTATGCCATTCAGTGGTACTGTAGGAGGTAGAACCAGACATTATTTAAAATTGAAAACATTGCTTTTAGATTAAACTTTTTTTTTTTTAAAGATGAGTGTGAATCGATCACTTCCTGTGCAATGGATCACATTCACTTTCAAATCCACCAGTGCATTCTTCAGAAACATCATAAGAGATGGTCTCGGTGGAACAGCACCCTCTGGTGTTTGTGGTCGGAGTTGACGGTGGCGTTTAGGACGGGGGTGCTGGTGAACTCCACAGTGCAGGGCCCGGGGGTGCACGGGTCCACCTCCAGCTCCAGGACGGTCACATTATTGGGCGCAGCCGTGCTCAGGACGCTGGCGGGCACGAACAGGGTCACCTGGGGGCCACGAGCGGGCCAGTAGCGGCCCAGGTTGAAACCGTTGATCCACACCTGGCCCTAACAACAGAAAAACAGAAAGGAAAACACTTAATAAGCTATTGTTACTGAACGTGTCAGATGCATTAGTGTCGGGGAACAGTAAATGTATATATATTTTTTTATTTTATTTATAATTGAAAGGGAAAACAGACTAAGACCTGGATCTCATTTAAGGCTGTACCCTGTGAAGACATGTTTACATGTACAGTTAGGCACACAAACAAATTATTTAAAAAAAAAATAAAAAAAAGAAAATTTCAGGAACAATCACAGACCACATCATATTGATCATTTTTTGAGTGTTTAACTTAAGCTGGATCTGCAATTTGATCCATAAATAAGGTGTGAAGGAAATGAAGGCAGTCCAACTCTGTGGGGACCGTTGGAGTCTCTATTGTAATCCATGACTGTGATCTGGTTTTGAAATTTGTTAGTTTAATAGAAATTAAAGATGATATATATATATAAGATATATATACACACAAGAGAGAGAGAGAGAGAGAGAATTTTAGAAGTGCTTTGTAAATTAAAAAGAGAGCATTGTTGCTCTCGCCTCACAGAAAGAGAGGCTCAATCCACATGTTGATATAGAATACAGTGATGAATTTGTAACTGTCACCCGTAATAAACATGAGTGCACAATGGACTTGTATGTTGCTCCACGGTTTCTAACCAAGGTGATTTGTTTATGTGTTTGGAAACCTCGCCCGAGACATGAAGAGGGTCTTTAGCTCAGAGCACAGGCGGTTTGAACCCTTGTGTCAACAATTCCCACTTTCCTTCTCTTCTAAGTTGGTCAAAGTAAAACAATTTTTTTAAATAATCGATTCAACTTGGCGAGACCCCAACCTTTCTCCAGTTAGGGAACCGGATGTAAGAGTCCTGCGGAAGGTCTGGGATGCCGTCGGGGATGACGAAGGCGCCGCCATAGAAGGTGGGGACGGAGTGAGGGGGGGGTGGTGGGGAAGCGGCCTCCCCGGAGCCCAGTTCCCACAGAAGACCCTGGCTGACAGCCTGGTCGATGCTGAGGCTGTAGATGGCCCAGCCGGTCAGAGTGTCGGCGCCCAACGTCAGATTGGACACCAGACCCTTTAGAGAGCGGGAAGGAGGGAGTCGAAACGTTGGTGATGTAACAGGGGCCAAACCTGCGAAACCTTCCCATGTTAAAGAGCTTTAAAAAAAATGCTGAATGGCTAATTAAAATAGCTATTTACTTGCGCCTGATAGGACGAGCTACCACGTATCAGACAACTTTGAGATTCCTTAAGAAAATGTTGCACTTTAGTTATGCAATGTACATATATATTAGGTATAAATTATTGGGTGTGCCGATTTGGTGGAGAACTGAAGATCACTTCCTCAATGGATCATCCAACTCCAGAGTGTTTGATGAGTGTAACATGCACTACATTATCTGATTTAAAATCAGCGCGGATGTGGTTTAAGAATGCATGGATTAACGCTAATGGCTGACTAAAAAACGTAATCCGTTTCTGGGAAACTAGCCCGTAATACAAGCGGGCCACAACAAGTGGGCATGAGTAATGTGATGTAGAATTAAGTAGCTAATGGAAGGGGGCGGTACTTATGGCGTTGTGCTCAGAAGAGGTGAAATAGAGGTGAAGTTGCCTTGAAGTCGTTAATGTCTTTCCCGTAGTTGATTCGGCCCGCGTTCTCCACCAGTACGTCCACTTGACTCCCGGCCTTCCCAGTCACATTGATGGTCAGGGCCTTGTTCCTCTCCAGGATTCCAGCGGCAACCTGATGACAGACCACACCGATTTTACTTTTCAGGAAGACCCAAAGACACTTTCCCTTTCCCTCGTGATCAGTGCCACGCTGCTGACCCGCTGTCGAGCGCCATGTAACACGTTAACTCACCCCGTCCACCGATACGTAAGCCCTGTCGTGAACACCGTTCAGTGGTGAGGACAGAGGAGTGGGCGTACTGCAATCCACTGGCAGCTTGGTCCGGTAGAGGACAAAACCAAAGGCCTTTTGGAGGGAAAATAAAGAAAACATTTTCAGATTTGGGGTCGTTTTTTTTGTTTTACTAGTATTTAATCAGGGGAATCCTACTGACAGTTGGGTCTGATTTGAAATGGTGCGCAGAGCACAGAAGTACGAACAAACACATTTTAAAAAGATGACTTAAAGTAAAACATTCAGCAGTATTAATTTAAAACTGCAACATATTCCATCTAAACCATCCAACACATCGAACACCAGTGGTAATTCTGCTTGTTCCGCTTCGGGAGTTTAAGATGCAAGTAGTGGAACCTCAAGTGTTAAAATGCGGTTGGAACCTCCTGTTTGGGCCTTGTTTTAGCTCAACAAAATTAAAAAAAAAATCAATAAAAAATATCTAAATAAAAAATCTAATGTGACTTGCTTTTGGAGAGTGGTTTGATCTGGGTGTCTAATATACGGTATTCAAAGTGTTTAATCTCCTACTCCTAACGACATCGTCTTACCTTTCAAAACTCTCCCCTCTGACCTTCTACACCAATACGTTTTCAGAAGGAGAAACAAGGGAAGAGGATAGAAAACGAGGAGTTGGAAATTGTGATCTCCCTTCCATGTGTTCTTTCACTAAATAGCTTCTGCTTACTCTTCTGCGGCTAGCTGTAGGCACGTTCCGGTACGTCACGATGACAAAGAACTTAATCCACAATTTAACATTTTTCAACATAACATTTTTATCTCACAAAACTCAACATCATAACCAAAATTATCCTATTTACACTCAATTTTTACATTAGAAAAAAAGTTTCTGACACGCTGGCTGTTGTAATCAAGAGAAGTTGGCTTCAAATGGGTAGTTGTTGCCTCATTTGCATTTGTCTGTTTTTAAATGTAACTTCAACAGGTACGCTGAAAGCTTGTGCAGTAATGTTTTACAACCAAAAATACAGCATTGAAATAATCTACGGGACTTAAAATATCAGACTTATTTTGTATAACAGACACACATTGGTTTTAGTGCCCTTGGGCCTCATTAAGACCGTCAAACAAAACCACAAAGACAGACATGAAGTCATTCATTGAGCTTGTGAACATACTTGGTTCAACTCAATGAAGGTCAAAGGGTAGATGCTCTTGACTGGACCGGATAAAGACAGTACTTGTAGTGCATCGGCTACTGTGTGAAGCTGCGAAAGAAGAGGCGGAAATCAACGAAACTCCATTAAACATTATGCTCCCTGTGTGCTAAATCAACAAGGAAAACTAGAAAATAGAAATTGGGTTATGATAAGCTAACATGACATGCCTACGATACAGTGTAAATGTCTGCCTTGTGTCAACATAGTCAGGTACAGTCATTGTCACGGCGCTGATGCTTTGATGGTGACAGCACCGATATAGATTTGATGGTGACAGAACCGATGTAGTAAAAAAGAGTGGCTGGGGGATCAGCAGTGCCTTTCTATGCATTTACATCTACATGGTGAAGTGGTGGTATAATGTGATTATGGCCGACATTGATTGATATCTGCCTGAAGATTATCTACCTTCTTCATCTGCACTGCTCCGTAGGCATATTTAGGTGTTGATGGAAGCACAGGCCCTTCTGGCACCTTCCGGTACTGTTTGAGGTAAAACGATGATGACAAATCACAGGCAAGAATTTGTGAAACTGACAGATTTACATTAAAAGACTGAAGAACATCGGGGTGCTTAAAACGCTGATGATGGAAACCGGGTCTATAAAAGTCCCATTGAAGCATAACGGTCAAACCCACTGTGTTTATTTATGACAAGGTGACAGGCGTTTCTGTTACCAGCTTGATGACTTCCCGGATGGCGAAGTATTTGTCGGTGAGGTCTCCGGCCTCAGTGAGCGGGGCGTCGTAGTCATAGCTGGTAGGTTGGGGCGCGTAAGGTGCATTGGCACCTGATTAAACAGGAGAAATACTTTTATTATGAAGCCATCTTCACATCGGGTTCAGCAACGGCGCTTGAAAAAAAGATGTGGGATGTCAAAGCCATTCCACTCACCGTTCCAGTATCCAAAATTGGTACCCCCGATAAACATGTATCTGCAGAGAGAGATTGATTACTAGTGGTTGTCCGTAAGGGTCCTTCATCCATTTCCTCTTTTACGCTCAACAATTCACGTCAACAAACACATACTCCTATGAAACTATTACACAAAGTAATTCTAACGCCAAACATTAATCTCTCTTCTCTATATATTCAAAATCCATATGGTGATCAACTGCCTAGATTTACAGATTAACGCTGGCTCCGACGGCGAGGATCTCATTCAAGGATTTGGCCACGATGGCGGTGGACACGGTTGAGTGATGTTCACCCCAGTGATCCAGCCAACCGGTGTAGAACTCGGAGTTCACCTGGAACACAGGATAGAGTCAGCAATATCAGGCTGCTGCCAGTGCTATAGCACACAGGTGTTTTCACCTCACCCATGAACCTTAACCTAACCCTAAATCAAAAAGAACAAAAAAGGGGCTCCCAGGTGGCACAGACGCTCTCTCGTAATGTTAAGCTGTCCGCCACAGTCTAGGTTTAAGCTGGCTGACGTGTGTGGGAGATCCATGGGGCATTGTCCGAGATGGTGGTGGTGGGGGGGGGGGGGGCATTGTCAGTGCATTTTGACAAGCTGCCCCTCCTTCAGGCGGTTTAGGTGGAAGCAGTAACCTGGGGATGTCAGTCTAGCGAGCCTTTCCTGACACGCTGGTCTGACAGACTTCTTGGAACAGCTCACTTGGTCCTGATGCCTAGTAAGACAGTGACACGCCATGATCTTCAACTCAACTGAGCACATCAAGGATTGTAGGCAAGGATACGGGGGAAGTTGGTGTCATTGCTGACTGCATTTTCACTCCACAACTGTAAATGTTTGCCATCTGAAACGGCTTCTTATATGTGGTTGTCTGCTGCAGTACTCCATGTGGTTGTCTGCTGCAGTACTCCAGGTGGTTGTCTGCTGCAGTACTCCATGTGGTTGTCTGCTGCAGTACTCCATGTGGTTGTCTGCTGCAGTACTCCATGTGGTTGTCTGCTGCAGTACTCCATGTGGTTGTCTGCTGCAGTACTCCATGTGGTTGCCTGCTGCAGTACTCCATGTGGTTGTCTGCTGCAGTACTCCATCCGTGAGAAGGACAAACAAGTGTGTGTTCCAACTTTATGTCTAAAAGCCTGCCTGCCTGCTTAATATCCATTTTTGCGAATGGGGTGATTTACCTAATAAACTGGCTATTGAATGTATATAATGTACAAGAAATTAATAAATATAAAATAAACATTGCAAGTGTTGCCATGGAATTTAAGGATAAGTCACACAGACTGTTTAGAACTCAGTGTTTTCCCCGTAGCTATCTAATGACAAAGCAGCTTACCAAGGGTCCATGGGGCTCAGCATGTCTCTGTGCATCAAATGCCACTGACACATTCCCACCTGATGATCAGACAGACACAGACAGACAGACAGACATAGCTGTGTAACAAGTTCTAAAAGCACAGGTCACAGATTTCTAAGGAACACTGAGTCAACACTTCTGCAAACTATGTAGATAGGCTAGCCGTCACACGGTCAACCACAGCATAGACAGACACATCCACATTTAGTGTGTATTTCCTCTTACAGCTATTAAACATGAAACCATCACGCCCTGTCATATCATACCTATCACAGTTGACTTCTGCAACATAGAATTTTCACCTGTAATCATAACTGACCTATCCTTCATTGATTTATGGTGAGTTTTTGCTCATTTCCCGGTTAACGTTATGGTACCGGTTTAATATAAGCTGATCCTGTGTCCCAGACGCCTACCTGGGCCAAAGTCCACGGTGGCGTAGAGGCCCTGCAGAGCGCCACACTTGAGATATCCGACCCCGGCACCATCCGTGGTGAACAGGACCACGTCGTTTCCCAGGTGGGAGCGGAACAGCTTGGTCAGGTGACGGAGGTAGTCATGGTCGCAGGCAAAGTAGCTGCCGTACTCATTCTCCACCTGAAAGACCGAAATGACAGAAAGGAGTAAGGGGGGAAAAAGCGAAAGAGAGAGAGAGTAATGTAGAAGGAACGAGAGACACATAAACATGCTGTTATGGCTATTAAATTTCCAAATATTTATATCCTGAAACCAGCACAGCTCACCTGAACAGTGATGATGGGTCCACCGCTCTGATAAAGGAAAGGCTTTATCATAGGTAATAGCTTGCCCATCCACTTGTCAACAGCCGCAATGTAATCTTATACAAACGGGGGTTAGGTTTAATTAAAACACTATTACAACTTAATACTGTCAGAAACCATTGCACTCATTGACTGTCAACACGAACCTGGGTCTGAGGAGCGCAAGACGATGTCTTTCTTGTCGAGAAGCCAGGCAGGCAATCCGCCCTAAAGACCAAGCAAATCAACAAAAGTTCTGTCAAGAAGTACAGCGACCGATCGACTGGAGAACGACGTAAAACACTGATAAAGTTTGGCAACTACAATAAAATCATCAACATGTATATTAAATAAATACTTGTTTACTGTATATTGGAAACGTTATGCAAATCCTCTCACCATATCCCATTCTCCACAGATGTAGGGCCCAGGTCTCAAAACTACCAGGAGGCCGATGTCTTGGGCGAGCTGGAGGAAGTGTTCCAGATCCCTGTCGCCACTGAAGTTGTACTGGCCCCGGGAGGGCTCGTGGAAGTTCCAGGGGACATATCTGGAATTTCAAAGACCGTATTTCAACCGACATGGACAATTAGGTATACCTATTTCAGATATTTTTTCAAAATACCACCAGGTCAATCATAGTTTTAGCTTAAGTTTAAGGGCAAAATAATTCATGTTTTTGGCTTACCAACATTTTGAGGTTACGATTACAGAGCTCTGTTTTTTTTTTTTTATCACTTTATCAACATTCATTACACGTAACAATTGCCGAGTGGAATCACTAACTAAAAAGTAGAAGAAACATTAAACACACTCATCTAACAGGTAGGGGTTCCCTGTATGTATGGCATAGTAGACAATCTACATACGTCTGAATGGCGTTTAGTCCAGCCATATACATCTTGAGTAGCCTGTCTTTCCAGTAAGCCCTGGGGATCCTGTTGTAGTGGATGCTACCTGAGATGTAGCGGAATTCTTCCCCATCTTTCTGGAAGCAGTCATTCTTGTAGTCCACATTGAAAGTCCGGGGCACACCAAGCTGATATACAGATATTTAAAGTAACTGCCCAGTTCAATTAAAGAAGATCTAGAATGACTTACAACAACAGTTCATTTTTTTTCATGTATGAATTGTGTGGGTGTATAGCACCCGAGTTAGCGCCCAGGCTTTATCCATGAGGAGCACACTTCTCCAGTCTTTGAAGGTAAGCATTTGCCTACTGAAGTCAGTTACAATGGCTAACTCCAGTCAGGTCAAGACCCAGGTCAGATCAACAAGCACCCAGATAAGCTTGCCTGAAACAGTTTCTGGCACTTTGTGATGATCTGAACATTGCTGCAGTCAGCACGCAACACTTGAGACAATGGCATAGCTATCGGTGTGCAGGAGGTATGGCTACACGCAGGCCCGTGGTGGGTGGGGGGCCTGCTTGTCCTGTATATTAAAATTATTTTGTATTTTTAGTTATATAGTTATATATATATCCTGTGTTTCTATGTTGCTATCACAGTCAGAAATCAGCTGATAGGTTAATCTATGGCAGGATCGGCTACACGTGTATATACCGCTTCATAAGCTTGTTTCGGGGTGGGAGCCTGTAAGGATATCTTGCACTCCGGCCCGGCGTCAACACGCCACGCCAGTGACTTGAGACATCCTGTGTGACAAAACCGCACATATTAGTGTCCTCTCGCTGTCCCCCGTAAGTGTACTTGTGTAATGGTCATTCGGTCTGACCTATGGAAGGCAAAAGGGCTCACAATCATCAGCTTAAGACGGCATCCTCATGTTGAACCAGGCGTCAAAAACGCCGTAACGAACAGGACAATTACTATAGAATGCCAAAGGGGTCATCAGCTTAAGGAACGCTCCCTCTGCTTTTTAACATGAGGACATGAGGACTCTCGCCAAAGGACAAATGCTCACAAACAGGGACGTAAAGACATGCAACACTTTCTGGGATATTTTATTAAAGCTTACGAAACACTAAATGTTTTGCCCAGTGTAAGGCAGCTTTGAGGTAGGGTTATTGAAGTGTGCTTTTTATGCTTTGGCCACAAATACAAGTCTAGGATAAATCAACAACATAATTTTCTAACTCATACCAAATTAACTTTAAAAGTGCAATTTTCACTTGGCAGTCACTGTAAACAGTTAGGGTCACATAACAACAGCCTCAAATCCAGGGAAGCAATACAGCCTGAAAGTGTTTTTACAGCAGCAAAGTTACTTTGGATAATGTTCTGAGGATGGTGCAGCAATTACATTCCCACTTTTACAGTTATTCGTATCATTTTATTGCATGCCTACTCTGTGTCACAGGTTTAAGTATTTTATGAGTGAAAGGATGATTTCACTATCAGGTGATGCCATCAGCGTGACTGCATTTGATTCCCCTCTAGACAAGTGCAACTATTGAGTGTAGAAATGTTAAGCCTACACTTCTACGTAAATTAAAACAAAAGGAAGAAATAGCACATATATTGCTTGCTGATCTACTGTGATAGGTTTCTGTCAACAGAACTAGGTTTGAACACAACCTAAACACTGCCTAAAAAGTTATAAACATAGACCCAATCAAGCCAGATATGAAATGTCAGTGCACTACCTTGGTAAATATGTGACTAGTTCCTGTTATAGCATAAGTTTAAAACATCAACATCACGCAGGTTTGTGTACATTAATTCCAAGAGGCTTGCATTCTGACTAGACAGCTACTGGAGTAGCATGTCTGGTTTCATTCCCAATTACTTCTGTCCAATTGAGTGCAAAAATAAGAAAATAGTGGATTTAAAAGCACTTACTGTATTTGCAGAGACAAAACACAGTAGGATAATCCGAATGTTTGAAAAAGTCATTTTATAATCTTGAGATGCTCTCACTGAATGCCTTTAGTGCAACAGATGCGGAAGCGTTTGAGTTGGAAATGTGGTTGTCATGTGATGTGAAAAAATAAATATGGAAGTGTAACGTGACGCTTTCTTGTCGCAGTATCAACTCCTGGCCGGTAGGCGGCGGTTATCTTCAACCCAAGACAAACTGTATGCGCTTGTACATCCTGTCATCTCCTCTCAGTGGTTGCCCGCATCAACAAACACGTGGATTTCTTAACTCTGCTGATGTTCTGTCTTGTGAAGGTGCGTTGCTAGATAATATCATATGTAATAATTACACAACGATAATAATTTTGACAACATGTCTACAAGTGAGAAAGTGATGCTAAAAGAAGGACCTGAGGCCATAGAAGACGCTGAACACGAGTTAGCGCCGCCGATTGTGACACGGACTCGTAGCGGGCGGAGAGTCCGGACACCAGCTGCTTATGTTGACTCCGAAGTATCGAAGACTCCAACACGTCGAACACGGAAGTCTGTAATTCAAGAGTTACCAAATGAGACCGAACCCGAACAAGAGGTTTTAGTTGTGGAACCCGTTGCAGATAAGGCGAGTGAGAAAGAATTGCCAAGCAGTGTATCTGAATCAACATCATTGGCAGCAACTCGAGTATGTCCAGAATCCGTTCACACAGATACACCTGCTGAGGAATCATGTACAGGTTCAGATATTTTAGGTGTGACGAATCAATGCAACGTGAAGGAAAACAAGGGTGATTCCGTTCGAATGGAGACTGTTCCGGGCCTCCCAAATAAAACGGGAAAAAAGAGGACTCATTCAGAGTCAAATGAGAAACTGGGCCTAATACCTTTGGGAAAACCAAAATCCGGACGGGTATGGAAAGACCGCAACAAGCAAAGGTCAGTATGGTTGACACAACGTATATAGATATGGTGACGTTTCAGCCTACTCCCAACCATTGAAACACACTGAATCTTATCGTCTTTCAGGTTTTCAGCTCTTGTGATAGACAAGCCACTGCGGTCTTCCTGGGAAAAGAAGATGGAGGCCAAGCGAGAGAAAGACATGGTCAAGAAATATTCCCTGCAACTGAAGGAGGATAAGGCCAGAGCGAAAGAGGTCAGTTTCACCACCTGTTCATGAGTGCACTAACATCTCCAAATAGTGTTTATATCTGACTTCCGTCATCTCAATACCACTGGGTTGTCCTCCGAGTTCAGTCATTTCAAGACCACTGGCTCAGGATGGGGAAACGTTGTCCTTGAGATCATTCTGACATCTCCAAACTGTAGATCACTGATGTCATGATTTGACCTTTGGTTTGTTCATAGTTCCCAGTTGTCTCGAAAGCAATCTCTGGAACACTCGTCATTTAACAGTTGGCCGTGTACCAGAGGATGTTGTTGTTTGCTCATGTCTTTGTCACCCACTCGCAGGAGAAGAGAAAGCGGCACGAGGAGAACATGAAAAGGCGAGCCGAGAACGAGAGGAAGGCAGAGATTGTGCAAGTGGTAAGTCAACAAGTCTTTTAAAGATCTCCACCGTGTTGACTTCAGGGGGCCATGTAAATATCCAGCGTCAGAGTAGGTGTAAATCAAGCATCAGGTTTCTCCCTGTACCGTGTCATTATTCATTTAAGCTCTGAAAGGGAAAACTGATTCTACATTAGTACGCCTCACTCCGAGATGCTTGGCCCCAGCCTAAGTGCTGCATGGCATTAATTTAATTAATTCTCCACAGATCCGGAACACGACGAAGATCAAGAGGATGAAGAAGAAACAGCTGAGGAAGATCGAGAAGAGGGACACACTCACCATGCTGCAGAAGTCACAGCCCAAGACACCGAAAGCCGCAAAGAAAGCGGGCAAGGCAGACAAGTAGCGGGACAGGCACAGGTTGACTGCGATGGGACGTTCGGACCTACAGCCCTTTTCAGAACCAACCCCTAATCCCACTTCATGTGGAAAACAAAGCCCGCTCTGTATTGCAGTTTTTCCAGGATAAAGGGGTTATGGTTCCATCTGATTGTCTAGGTGGAATTTTAACTATATTGCTTAATCTGTCGTGGGGGATGGGTTCTGGATGGGGCCTATAAGACCAAGCACAGTCTGAGACACAGGTGTACTCATTTGATAGCAAATAACATACTGTGGAGCATTGCCGATGTTATGCAAACTGTGGCCTTTACCTTTTACTTTCTAAAAAAAATAAAATTCAGGTCTGGATACAAATTCTTCCCTTCCTGTAACTATTCTCAGGTCCACTGGATGACTGCATTATTTCATTATTTTAAAAAAATGATTTTGGGGGCGGTTATTTTTTAGTTTCTACCTGTGTGAAAATTCCATTCAGCAGTGCTCAAGATTATGAATATTCCCCGATTCTGAAGGTGAGGGTGACGAATAGAAGTGTTTCGGACTGTCGCTAACAGAATCGCTTACCCGTTTCAAGTAGTCCACCTGATCAATAGTTCTCGTTCCTGTAGATCAAAAGTAATGCACATTTTAGAATTGTTTTTTTTTTACAACACGTTTAGTTCATTTCAACCAGCTGTGTACCCATTTTGATCCAATTTAATTTGAGTGTTGCATTAGACAAATAATCAAGTTAGGCAACGAGGGCACACGTCTTCTGCAGTCAGGCTTTATTACATCAACCGCCTCCACAGTCAGTCTGAGCACCTCAGCGCATCGACCAAGATTTAGTGTGAATGGGCATAAAGACAGGAAACTATGACAACCATAGGAAAGGAACGGATAAACAAAAAGATGGAATGATTAAAAAAAAGATTAATTAAAAGAACAGATGAATAAAAAAAGACAGGAGTGAAAAACTGTAAACTCAAGATAGACCATGTCAACAATACACAGTAGTACAATAACGACAATGTGAACATTCAACTGGTAGCCACGTACACATACTTCCGCGACAGATGCACAACGTGGCGCGACAGTTTGTATAAACACAAATGCTGACCTATTCACAAGCGCTGCGTGAACGGTTTTGTGCAAAAACCGGTAGATCAGCGGGTGTTCAACCCTCCCATCAGACACCCCCCAGACGTTCCACGATTGTCTTAGCCGTAAAAAGACACACCTGATTTACTAATCAGGTGCTTGAGGATTACTGTCAAGGCTAATCGAGTGTGCTAGCTCTGGAATAGATCAAATACACGGAATGACTGGGGATAACCGAGGAGAGAATTGAATACATCTGTGTTAGGTCACAACTGTTGTCAGATGTGTTGTCCGTCAGTAGTATACAATTCGCATGTACGGGGGTTGAAATGGGAGCGATCCAAAAAGTTACAGTTGACTTACAATCAAAGGACAATCCAGTTCCACGTGAAAAACAGTAACAAACATTCTATTTGACAAATAGGGGGGAATTCTTTCTGATCTTCTGAAACGTCACCATATATATCTTATCAATATTATCGTTAATAGCATTATTACTTATTTAATTTGATATATACACACATTTGCAATATTCTGTTCCCGTTGGCGTTCTGCATTATTCCCTACTCTGTTGTAAGTACACTTGAAAAATAAAATGTGATATCTTATTTTTGGAACTCACAAAAAGCTTGCACACAGCTCAATCCCATTACCTCATGCACAGCCTGAACTACCTCTGACCACGGCTGATATAAAGTGGTCTGCTTACAAGCAGTGCCCTATTTCTGCAGTCGCTTGGGACACAACTGCTCTCGCATTATTTTACTGGGCTGCGCCCCATTTTGACGTTACCATCAGGTCTGCTTCTTCGTACACTAAACCTAATACAAATTTTCAAAAATGCTAAGCTTGATTGTTCAGCTGTTGGAAGAGGCGTTGAGAGATTTATGAACGAGGTAGGGTGCAGTGGGAACGGTTTAAATAGTATTTTATGACCATAAATCCTTCATTTATCAAAATGATCAGCCTTAGCGGAAGCCGGCGTGAGGTATCGCTTTAGATAAGGACACACTCACCGACTAGAACCCACGTCCGTTTACAGGCGCGCGAGCACGGGGTCGTTCTGCCGTCACTCACCAGGCCTCTCAAGCTGCATTTGTGACGCTAGCCAATCAGCCTTTCTCAAATACGTGCTAAACCTTTGCTACTGTAACCCCTGCCTTCACACACACACGCACACAGACATTAGTGTTGTTCAACATCTTAAGGGTCTGCGTTTGATCAGATTAAATCATTAGTCTATCATAACCGAACCTACCTGCCTCCAGCCATTTCTGGAGGACAGCAGAGCAAGAGATGAGGTGTGCATGAAAGGGAGAGTGAGAGAGAATGCGAGTCGTGAAGGACAAAAACAGAAACACACAGTTCTTGCCAGCGCCTCTAAATGGAGAGATCTAATCATCTGTTGATTCTAGTGAAGATGAAGCGTTGGGAGAGGACGTTTTCCCTAGCTACAGATGTCGGATAGCCTCAGCTTCCCCAATCCTAACCTTAAATATTACGGGGGGTGTGAAAGGCAGAAAAAAAAAAAAAAATCAGGTCTGGTTGCACAGCCCCGTCCTTCTGTGGGTCTCTCGGGCCGCTGTAAACCGTCCCCGGAAAGACGGGGGTGAAGCGGTAGGCATTGCAACCCAAAATCTCATCCTGGAAGACGGAGGGCTGGGGTTCACATAACAGGATCAACATACGGCTTTCCCCTTCTGCAAATGGGGGGCGTGGGGGGGGGGGGG
>JACXGI010003101.1:0-33321 GCA_016801175.1 Esox masquinongy | reverse complement strand
TCTCCCGTGACCTGGTCGACGACCCGCTCGAACCACAGCGCCTGGTAGTTGTCCTGGTGGGCGCCAGCTGGAAAATAACAGGAGACCACTGTTAACCTATTGAAAGGGTCAGAGATGTTGGGAACCAGGAAGCTTCAGAACACTGACTGCCGAAACAAGACATACAAAAGGCGGATGAGGCCAAAGTTCTTTTACTCCAACGGGGGCGATGATAAGGACAGTATCGGCTCATCCCTCTTTGGCATGATGCTGGAGCCTAGGGGCCGGGTTTTCAAAATATAATTGATTGGAATACCCCAATCGGATAGGATTCATTATTAGAATTGGGATATTCAAAAGAGGAGAAATCCTGATGCCCGAAAACATAGATTATGTCAATCCCACTGGAAAGAGGGATTTGGAAAGGCGAAAGGCAATTCAACAAAGGTGTCAACATCACTAACGTGACATCTAAAAATCAAGGGTTCATTGTTACATCGACTACATTAAAAAGGTACACTCAAGAACTTTTACAGGTTCATTCAAAACAAAATGTACATGTTAATTATTCCTCATGAGTGGAAGTAGTACCCTAACCTGTCCAGTAGATAGCGATGGTTAGACCCATTCAAAGCAATGAAATATCTAATTACTCTATATGGGGGATATCAAAAGATGTGGATTACAGAATCAGGCTTATTCTAATTCATTTTAATTAGAAAACCTGGCTTTCTTGCAAAAACTAAAACCCCATAGGTGAAATAACTCACCCATTAGACGGCAATATAAAGACCTATCCGAAGCATCAAATCTGGATTATGTGATCTTGATATTGTGGTGTCCAGATCAGAATGATCCCATAAAAAAAGTTCACAAAACAGCCAAGCTCAATCCTATTCATGGAGGATTATACAATCCGGTAAATACTGAGTTCCCTAAATGAGGTTGGGAAAAACCGGCCCCAGAACATTAGAATAGTATAATGACATGGGCAGCATTGCTGAAGTTAGCTCTACTCTAGATACAGCAGGAGGGACTACCAGAGTTAAACTCTACTGCAACAGGATACAAACACCCTAACCCTTTGGAAACTAGCATTACTGAGCTAAGTGACACTGCAACTGCTTGAGCTTCTAAAAGACAGGAAACAAACTAAAGACAAATGACAAGAGAGAAAGAGAGAGCAGAGAGAGAGACCGGTGTTACTTGCTTTTGCCCACAGCTCCTTGATAAACTTCCACGTCATCCACTGAGGGGGGAACAAGATGTAAGCGGGACGGTGGCTCGCGTTGGGACATTATCTAAAAACATGACGAGGTTGTTTCGCTAATGATGAATACTTGCTTTGATACTTGGAGAGTGGAGGGGCTGCAAAAAGGAAGAGAGACGGAAACTGTGCGTGTGTGTTTGTGTGTGTGTGTGAGAGAGAGACAGAGGCATATGGCTGTGATTATACAGGCAGACAAATTCAGATCTAATTCCCTAT
Source organism: Esox masquinongy (assembly GCA_016801175.1). NCBI lineage: Eukaryota > Metazoa > Chordata > Actinopteri > Esociformes > Esocidae > Esox > Esox masquinongy. Next base: position 31,856 of record JACXGI010003101.1, on the reverse strand, counting down.
GTTTTTCCTTGGCCAATCAAATCAGCTCATTACACATCAACTCTTTTTCAATTCTCTGAGCAATGGGGGGGGGGGGTACCTGAACTGGGCTGCCTGTATGAACCCAGAAAGCGAGAAAGAGAGAACCAATGAGTAGAGGACTACTTGCTTGGAGTGTGAGGTGGAGAATCATCTGGGTCCGCTGAATGGAAAGGATGATGAAAAATGGGAAGAAAGAGAGGAATGAAATAATGAAGGTGGGGAAAAAAAGGAAAAAAATAACCCTACCCTTCCAACATAACCAAAACAAAAACTGAAAGACCATTTTGAACATTTTTGCAGCTGAAAGAATATCCTGTTCCTTCACTACAACTATAAAAAAAAAATAAGGGAAGTCACATGTGAATTGTTCACTTAATCTTGCCATCTTGATGTCAGTGACCACAGCTCTCACGTCATACACGTTTGCTCAATTCACAACCTCCCCTCTCTTTTCTCCCGAGGATTCCAAATCTGGTGGAACTAGTGGAGCAAAATACGACAAGGTGCATCATAGCAACCTAACTGACTACACAAGACTCAACCAAATAAGTCTGCCAAAATAACTGGCATCCAACATGAGGATTGGGAGAACGTAGGCCGTCAATATGACCCCAGAAATAAGTCATGGATTGTTTAAAATCATGTAACGTTTGGTCCAGCCGTTAGACCGCTTGGCCAATAACTGAAAGGATGCTAGATCGAATCCACGAGCTGGCAAGGGGGGCAAAAAGTCTACCAGTCTGTCCTTGAGCGAGGCAGTTTACCCAAATTGCTCCACGTTTTCAAAAGTCAAAACAAAATGTATGCCCATAATAAACTTCCGGTTTCAAAATGTTTCTGTACGGTGTACACCAATGTCTACCACCCTGGTTTTGGCTAGCATCTTTGCAAGTCAACGCCGTTATCTGGCTAACCATTTATATACAGAGTCTCCCTCTCAGTCTACATGAACCATCTAAAGGGAAAATAAAGAGATAGAGACGCATTATAGTGAATGTCAGAAAAAAGGCAGCTAAAGGGTAGAAGAAGCATGGGGTTGTTCTCTGAGGACGCTTAGAGAAGGGAGGGGTACTTGCTTTCGTCCGAAGCCTGGCTCGCTTCCGTGCACATCTCCACTGCATCGGCTGAACAGAGGCCAAACCAAGAATGGAGGGATGAGAAAAAGAAAAGAAAAGGAGGAAATGATGAGGCAATGGATCGTCTGAGGTTTTCAATTCACCTTGCCTTGTGAAAAGAGCAACAGGTAGTGTGTGATAGAGAGTGGTGTAAGAAGTCGAGAGAGAGCGAACCAAGAGGAAAAAAGGAGTACTTGCTTTTCAAAGGCGAGTCAGTGATGGAAGAGTCCTCAATGACAGCTTGGGGGAGAGACACAGACAGACAGACGTCTGAACAACAGACAGACGTCTGAACAACAGACAAAGATATATACAAGACGAGAGACCCGGCAGACAGACAGAGACAGAAAACGAACACACAACATGACAAAAGCTCTGGGATGACCAACTTTTTGTTCCTTAAATCCTCTCATGCCTCTAGCGGCGGTACAGCTACAATAGAAGCAGACGAGAAAATACTCCTAATCTAAGTTCACGGGTGTACTTTCTTCCTGATGAGGATAAAAAAAATACAAAAAAAAAGTGTATCTTTGTGTTCCTAGGGTGGTGCAACGGTCTAAGCAGCAGCATAGGTTCAAACCCAGCCCACTGCTCTTTAAAAATAAAAATAAAAAACATTCCCCTCTGTCCATCCAATTAAAAAACACCTGAAAATATATTGAAAAACGAAATACCGCGTCTTTGGCGATCACCTCACCCATAACCAGTGTTCACTTGTAGGAAACGGTTTCTTGCGTCAAATATTTCCTCAGTCAGTGTAAATAACGTGAACGAGCGCTCGCTTTGGAAGGAAGTGACATCATTGTTCCGCAGCCGCCCTCCTCGAAATCCCCTCCCTCCTTCTTACCCTCCTCCGCTTCCTCCGCCCCCTCGGCCACCTCCTCGGGCGGGCTGGCAGCGCGCTGGGCTTCCCTCTCCCTCTCACGGCGGACGCTCCTCTGCTTCTCCTCCAGCCGCTGCTTCTCGGCATTGGCCTCGTCCCACCGGCCCGCCTCCATCAGCTGCTGGTCGGGCCGCCGCCGGCTGTCGGTGGGCGCCACGCCCTCCTCGGGCTCATTGAGCGACAGCGCCAGCGAGGAGAAGTAGTACATGGTCTCCGCCCCCTCACTGGAAGAGAATACACCGAGTGAAGGAAGGACGTCTATTTTTAAACGCTGTACTGAACGACTAGTCCGAAAACGGGTGGACATATTGGCCGCTGTCCTTTAGATTAAGACCTTCGTTGACTCCGACCTCGCCACATCCTCCGAGTTTGCTGCTGAACGTTGTGAACGTTTCGCGGAAGTGCGTTGTTCATTACAAACAGTTCCGTAACGGAACGTTAAGCAAACTGAGCTCATCCTGAATGTCTTTCGTTAGGCCCCAAAGAAAACAAATCCCAGAATACAACCACCCCACCACCCACACAATGACACCCACCTAACCAACCTCCTTCAGGCATTGGAAGGTGGTGTGGATAATAGCTCAATGACTAAACTAAACTTCTAACCCCAAAACAACCTCCCTCCCACTCCACACTCACGGCAGTGGGTTCTTCCTCCACAGCTCCTTGGCTTTCAGAGTCTGGTAGACGGTCTTCTGTCTGCCCTCGGTGCCGTTCTCCCCCCTGTTGCTCTGCATCACCCTGGAGAACTCCATCTTCTCGTCCCAGGTCCCGGACAGGACGTAGTGGGCCTTGCCGTCCTTGTCCGTCACCACGCCCGTCACCTTCCTGGCCACGTCTCGGGAGAAGTAGCTGTACGGGGCGAACTTGAGATGGCAGCGGTCACCGGTCCGGTGGTTCACCACGTCGATCTCGCCCGACTGAGGTCAACCGAGAGAGGGAGACAATGGGGGTATAAGCCGCATTGACTCTGTACGTCCAGGTCACTGAAATTCATCGTCAGATGTTCTTATACTCGGAAATAGGCTAAATTCTCCTCAACGCCTAGATGATGTTCAACTGGGTTCTTGGTAATGTCACTTTGTATTTATTTCTTGGTATTTACTGTTATGAACATGATTTTGTATATATCCTTTGTTATTTGTATAGAATCACTGTGGATATATTCCTAGTGTTAACATTTTTGATGAAAAACTACAGCTCCGGAAAAAATTAAGAGACCACTGCACCTTTTTCTTTCCTTTCCAAAAAAGCTGAAAAGGAAAGTTTTAAATGAGGAACTGAAGCATTCAATTTGCAGTGGTCTCTTAATTTTAACCTTCCTGTTCCCCCACTCAAAACCTTCTTTTTCGACTTTTTTGGAAAGGAAAGAAAAAGGTGCAGTGGTATCTTAATTTTTTCCGGAGCTGTATGTACTTTTTAGAAAAAGGCCCATAAGTAAGGATTTCACCGTCAGTCCACAGCTGTCTTGATGAAGCATTTGACAAATACAATTTCATTTTGTTTTAGAAAGTCAGTCTGATGTAATGACTGGGGAAGGAAGGAAAAACCTGACCTCACTGAAATTGCTTGCTATATTTGAATGTCTTTTCGGCAGCAGAGCTCAGCACAATCTGAGGGATTTCATCTGACCAGCACCCTAAAGAATCCCTGCTACGTCAGCCATTTGAGTTGCGCGTGTCAATCCCTCATGCTACATCACCCATTTGAGTTGCGCGTGTCAATCCCTCATGCTACGTCACCCATTTGAGTTGCGCGTGTCAATCCCTCATGCTACGTCACCCATTTGAGTTGCGCGTGTCAATCCCTCATGCTACGCCAGCGGTTTTCCTCACCTGGTCGATCCACAGTTTTCCCACGATGATGTTGTGTACGGTCGTAGTAACCTTCTTCCACGAGTAGTGATTGTTGCTCTTCTCAAAAATACAATGGATGGTACCTGCGGAAGTGAGACGGAAACATGTCAAATACTGTTATATGTTGGACGCATCTGGTCTTCAACCTGGCTGCCTTTATCCCTTCAAACCAGATGTGGGCACTCCGCTCACACGTCTGTCAGGTTTACTACTTCAGGTTAACGGCTAGCCGACCCGTCCACATGCACGCTTACCTACCTAAAGGCATGATGGAGAGATATTTCCCCCTGAACTTGCTGGCCAGGGAGATCTCCTGTCGGAGGGTCCAGCCTCTCTCTGAGATGGCGTGGTGAGCTGCGGCTGGAGGATGGTGACTCACCTACAGGCAGAGAGAAAAACCAGAGAGAGACATTCCAGTTACGTCACTAAGCACAGTCCTTCCAACCTGCTGCTGCAGACACCCAAGGTGAAACGTCCTCGTTTTGGCTACCCATTAGCACGAACGTTAAACCTTATCAGCTAGTCGCGAAACGAACCAGCCGGCGTTGACTACTATCAGGTTTCGGCGTGGGAGCATACGTTCCCCCCTCCCTCCTTCACCTGTTCGCACAGCGAGCGGTAGCCGCTCTCTCTCAGCCGGTCCAGCTCATAGGTCTCCCCCAGCAGGGGGTTGAAGGGTTTTCCCGTGCGGTGGACCGTGGTGGAGTAGGAGGAGACGGTGAAAGCCGCCACATAGCATAACTGCTCCAGGGAGCTCTGGCATTTGGCCGCCTTGTCCAGGAGCTCGTAGTACTCCAGGTCCTCGGACAGACGCTGGAGCATGGAGATGGGCTCGTTGAAGTTCACCTGGGTGGGAGACGAGGGAGAGGGAAGAAGAGGGGGAGGAATAGAAGGGGTTGTGGCGAGATTAACGGTGGGTGCATTTCAGAAAGTTTGTCGCTGTTTTTTCTGTCCTCCTAAAATTCAACTCAATTGGCTACAGTCAAACAAAGACATTTCTTACCGGCATTGGGATCTTGGAGAGCTCCTTGCCGATGCAGTTCTTCATGATGCTCCAGAGGTTCAGTGAATAATTGGGCTTGTCTGGGATTTTGGTCCGTCTCTTCCTTACTGGCTCCACCTCCAGGGACTGGGGTGATTCCGGATTGGACCCGAGCGACTGCTCGTCACAAAGCTGCGGGTGCAAGACACAAACGCGTCTTTAATTTCAAACGCACTTTTTACATTAAAGTGAGTGATTACAAAGAAACATTTCAGTATGAAACACAAGAGACTCACTGATTGATCATCCATTCCAGTCTCAGTGCTAAAACCACTGGCATTACTCCCCGACCTTCTGAGAGGATGTCATATAGAGGAAAAATGAAATAGAGAAAGAAACATTTTACCAGTACAATATATTTTCATGAAATGCCTTACCACTTGTACTGACACCAGAAGGGGAAAAAGTTCAAAGGAAGAGGCCCCCTGACCTATGATACTTGGGGTCGGCCGGAACCGTGATGAACTCTGCCGGGTCCTCCATCGCGTCAAAGAACTCGTTCTCATCATCCTCGTCGCTTGCGTCGCCCTTGGCTGAGCCCGAACCTGAGAGAACGAGCAAACAAAATGAACAACAGTGGCTCCACGGATTCGCTGGTCGGCTTTAAGATCAAAGGGTCAAAGAGTTTTGAAGAGCAGACGCCTTACTCTTGCTATCCAGGGCGGGGTTGCTCTGGGAGGCAGGCAGGACAGTGGCACCTCTAAAGGCCCTTTCCAGATGGTTGTGTTGCTTGGCCAACTGCTCCAACGTTTCCTCCAGGCGGATCCTCTGGTCCCGTTCCGAATACAAGGCTTTCTGCCACCGCTTGCTGTGGGCCTGGGCAAGGGCTAGGAAGTCTCTGCACGCCTGGGGTAGGTAGAGAAACATTGTCAGGGAAGCTCTTAAAAAGGAAAAAAACATTAGCGAAATGCTTCAGGATCGTGCTTGGTCGGCTTAATCTACAGTTTGGTGCTCTCTTTATTATTTATGTAATTTAATGAAACTTGGGAAATTACAGCTAAAACGTACATTGATCATAGCGTTGGAGGTGATGCGGAACAGAGTTGCTCTCTCCGTCACCTGGCGGATCTTGCCCTCTGTGTCGCCTCCCAGCCGCACCCCCTCCAGCTCCGAAAGGGACCTGGGAAAGAAAGACACAGTTGGGGAACGTCAGCCAGTCCCACGTCCTCAGCCCATCCCTCGAGCGTGCCGTGTCGACAATTTTTTTAAATTGGATTTGTTTATTAACTTGAGACTATTCTGCAGTCAGGACAAATCTGTGGAAAAACAAATACAAAATCTAAGACAATCCTTGGTGAACTGTTTACTTTGAACAGACCATGTCTTTTTGCATCTACCTTGGGTGCAGGCAAGCTACATAATGCCCCAGTATTAATACGCTAGAATTTTGACTGAAGATGAGAAGACCACCCACAACGTATCAGCATCACTGCCTGTCATGGGAACAATTCAGTCAGAATCATTAACTGAGGGCATAGTGGTAAGCTGGTTCCATTCAATGTATTTGTTCCTTCGGGTGTTTAATTGAACGATGTCAAATGTCAGTCACATCCAAGCCTGTAAATCAACTGAGAGGATCCGTTTCGTATACATGGGCATCAAACTTTTTTCTGTTTATTGGACAGTTTGCATGAGCGATGGGTAGACCCCTGACCTTTGAAGAGCCGAGCCGTGTTTGGCGATGAGGTCGTTGCAGGTGCTCAGGTCTTCCACCTTGCTGCCCAGCGTGCGTAACGTGGACTGGACCTCCGAGTTAGAGTTTCGCACCCCACCTCCCTGGCCCGAGGTCGGGGGCGACGTGGGACACTCATCGCCAGAGTCGTCTGAAGACCAAAAATATGAACTCAAGACGAGGGCACAGATTGTAAGTGGCTCTGAGTAGCAGCTAAATGACTCAAATGGCAACGTAAAGACATTTGCCCCAGTCAGAGACTCATCTTTTCCCAACTTACCGGACTCAGCCTGGTTGTGGACAGCCTTGGCCTTTGCCAGCTCCAGAGCGGTGATCCAGCGCTGTCGCTCCACCTCGGAGCTGGCCTTCAGGTGGTAGGTCTGAGCCCCGCCATTGGAGATGACAAAGTTGCACGAGTCCTCCACTGCGATGTTGGCCGTGGCCAGGTTGATGGTACCCCGGCACGTGTGGCCCATTTCTGCCTGAGTCCTGTAGAGAGGAGTGGAGAAAGCTGGGTTTGACTATTTTCAGAACTCCAGGAACTCTTAAAACCACTCCTTAAACAGACAGTGTGAGATTTTGTCAGTTGGTTCTGCTTCTACTTGCCCAGAATTAGATGAACTCACAGATACCTTTTTCCTCAATAACAGGGTTCTACTCTGCACGCAGTTTGAAGGTAGTTTCTATAGTCATTTGTCACTAGTTATCTAGCTGACTTAACTTAGTCTATGGGTTGTGTCGCAGATCAAAACGATACCTGATGACAGGGACAACTAATCAGATAAATAAATCTGATTGATTGATTGATTTGGGATCTGCTACCTTAATGCTAGTGCACTAGTGCGCTGGTTAGCAAGCGCACAGACATTACGATGGTATCCACTGTTAAAATCTGACCCTGGATAAGTTGCAAAAGATTCTGCACTGCGCTTTTAACCAGTCAGGTGTTGGATGTTGGCTAGTTCTGTCTAATTAACAACATAGTGGCACAGAAATACAATGCAGTATTTAGGAAGGCATATAGTGTAGCAAACAACTTTCTTGTCATTGTCATCTTGTCAGTCTTCTTGTCTATTTTAGACAAAAGTCAAGGTTGTCATTAGCTATTAAAGTCAGTCACAAATAGTGAGTAATACTAGCATTAGAAATGTTCTGAACTACCCTAAATTTCAGCTGATTAGTTGGCCTAAAGTTATATCACATTAAAATTATGACAAAATGTCTTGCAACTTATTATTTGTTTTCTTTAGAAATGTATGATGTTTTCAAGACACAGCAATGCACTTGATTGTAGGTCATTAAGGCAGCATCGAGTAGAATTCAAAGTTGGACTAAGTTGAAAGAACCAGATAGGAATAAGCACTATTCTAAGCCTTCTGGAAGCAAAGGTGAAAACATTTCTTTAACACCAAATCTCCTGTAAACAGAAATAGTGAAGAGGCTAAGGAATACATTCAGACTGAGAAACCATTACACTATTTGGTGCAACTACTGTGACCTCCAAGAGTACAAACAGAATAATGAATGGGCAATGCTTTCTGTACCACATTAATGTTTTCCTACACAAGGTCTCTGATTACAGCAAGTTGAACAAGGAGTCATTATGATTACGCCAGCAAAGAAGAGGGCGGGGAACCAACTCTGGTTACAAGGAAGTATGGAAATGGAATGAAGCTGACACTGATAGACTGTTCTTGGCTAAGTAATTTGTTCATATGATTTGAAGGATTTTCATATGATATGGCATCAATTCTGGCTTGAAAATCTAGCATCACTGCAAAAAACGTCACAGCTGTCTAGCTACATGCACTCCTTCAAGCCACACACAAGTCATACAGTCTAACAGAAAATAACTTAGCTGCAGAAATAAAGAACCATGAAAATGGTGTGTGAATTATTGTTGTTATCACCTCATCCTAATTAGTCAAGTCAGCAATAATGTTCTCACAAAACAAACAGCACACAATTAATAGCATGGTGGGAATGAGAGGTGAATGGTACAGAGTACCACAGTACGTCTGACAAGGACTCATATTTCACAGGCCAATGAAGACATGAGGACTCCCCCACAGGGCTGAAATTATTCAGACACCTCCGAAGCCAGCAAAATCTAGATGAGTCATTCAATATTGTGACACCATTATAATAAAGACTTATACAGGAATCCACGATGGCCTCTAGCTAGCTATAAGTTGTTTAAACAGTGCTACTTGCTTACCGCAAGTAGTATTCTAGTGAAATGGTCAAAACAAGATAGGCTGTGATAGGCATGGGATGATTAAAACATTACTGTAGTGAGTTCTCAGTTATCGTAGCGCCACTTGAAACTCGACAGACACTTCCAACGAATCCAGAATTAAGACTACTGAAAACAGAGGCTAGTTGAGAAATGTCTCGCGGCTTTTTAGTAATCCATGTAACTGCTTATTGGAGTAATCACATCAGCAGTACAATATAGTTTAGCCAAATGTACTACATGCCATGCCACCGCATCAAGCCCCATTCTTACCTGTAGTAAGATAATAAACCGTTGCTTAAAACAAACCATCGTCGCTGATAGCCTTTGATGTAATTAGTCCATTTGAATAGCCATCCTTTGTACGTGTCTCCGGCCGGAGTCGGAGTGGGTGACTTGGGCTCCGACATTACGACAGCCCGAGGCTTCACAGTAAGCTATGCGACTGGGACCTGGGGAGATGAAAACCAGAACTGTGAGTAAAAGAAATGACAGTGATGCGTGCATACAGAGGATACGTAGAAATCGAGTACCAACGTCACAGATCACTCAAGTTGTCAATGCTGAAGAATTAACAGCTTGAAAAGTCACTAGTATGACCAGTCAGAGCCATCCCCTAACCTAACTGTGTCAACTATACTGCGACCAGGCCACAGTTAACAGATTCTCACATTGCTTAAATTGAAAAAATAAAAATAAAGTGGAAGTAGTATCAACAATGCATAGCTCTTTGGGATACGCACTGTTGTTAACGTTATAGATGCTAACACGACTAACACGGCTCGCCAGCCTGCAAACCTCGATCCAGTTGTGATGTAGCTACATGTAGTTAAATAACTTATTTAGGTTGCTAACTAAGCTAATGTTACTCTTATCGAAAGCAAAACTATTGCAGAAATACATTTTCCACTCAAATGTTGAGACACGACTACCTTGTTACAATATTCACGAAAGACGGTACACTTCAAACAGCTATCACTGTCATTGGAAGATAAAGACGATAATGTTAATTCTAGCGGCCTAAAAACACCGCACAGCCTGGCGCTCAGTTGTAGCATTACACCGGATTTTCGACAATGACACACCGACCGATAGGGGGATCGACGTCGGCGTGAGTGACCGTCGATCGAGAGTTGACGTGTTGAGCAATCTAAGTAACTCAAGTGTCGTAATACAAAAAATACTTAAATAATGCACTTATAACTACTAAATGTTCAATTCAACCAACCTTAATCCGTATATCCAGTAAAACCTGACGCAATTTCCTTGTTACCGGTTTGACAACTTCAACATCCGCGAATGTCAGATTAGGAATTTTGTTATGCATTAAAATCAAGTAATATTAAAGCAATGAAACGTTTGCGATTGCATTCAAAGCTTCTATCAAGCTACAACTTTAAAACGAAGGTGTCTTACCTTGGCATTAAATGTAAGAACACAATTGATTTTGCAGTTGTTTGTTTACCTTTTTTCTTTAAACTTGCCTTGTATCAGTGAGAGAATTCGATTTAGCGTTGCCCAAGGCTATGGCCCATGACGTAAACGGGCAAAAGCGGCAAGGCTGGAAACATAATACAGTAATCTACGACGCTCGGTCATGTTGTCAGCAAGAAACAGACAAGCAAAACAAAAATCCCATAAATATGTTAGACGTTTTTAAATAGTTTGGTTGAAGATACGTTACTTTAAAATGTGTAAACAAAGAATCCCACACTATTGTCCACATAATTCCTTCGGTTTTTTAGATGAAGATCGGTCAGAGGAAGGACACTTGTCTCACACTTTGCAGATAGCCTGGAGGTTCCAAAACGAAGTATATTGTATTTTATATATAACTGCACCTTTCTCCAAGCCAAACTTCTCTTACCTGTGGAAAAACGTGCGAGATAATAATCATCTTTTTGTGACATTAAACCGTGTCCTTTCTCTTACAGAGGCAAACACCAACGTAAGAGTACTTGTTACAAACCTTTTGAAATTAAATGTTAACAGGAAAATCATCTGATATTTCTCCACTTCAAAATCCATGAAATGTCAAATATTACAATTTTATCTTGTTTTATAATTAACTGTTAATGCTTAAGATAATTGATAATTATTTTATCTTTTTTTATCTTTTTAATAACCAAACCACAATTTACCATCATTTGTTTTCCAAGATGGTGGATGTTTTCTGCTGGCGGAACCATAGAGGTTAAAAGGTCAACACTGTCCAAAGGCCTTTTAGCATGGACATCTCCATGGAATGCATCCACAATTCAACTTCATCATTCACGTGGATCCAATCAACTGGGTGGAACGTTTAACTTTATTGTCTGATCCTTCCTGATGACCCAGTGGGCATCATGTCAGATCAGGTCAGGAGAGATAAAGCCCACTGGCAGATGCCCTTAATGGTACACCTAAACACGGTTCGTTGAGGTAGAAGCTGCTCTTAACCACACAGGATCAGATTACTTCTCTATTATCTCTAATCCGTCAGTCCACAGCAGCATTTTCTTAGTATCCAGCAAGCTTTTTATCAGACCTTTGTCTGAACATCACCAAAACAAAGGTAATGTGGTTTGGTAGGAAGAATGCCCTGCTCCCCTGGTGGAGTTTCTACAACTGAGTGTGTGGAGCTTGAGTTAGCTCATACAAGTACATAAGACTTTGGCTAGACAGCACACTGTCTTTCTCTTATCATATCTCACAGCTGCAGACCAAGGCTAAATCTTGACTTGGTTTTCTTTACCCTAAGTTCCTCCTAAACCCTTGATAAGCTAAACTTAATTCAGAAGACCGTCTTACCTATGCTACATTTCGGAGACATTTTACAGGCTGGCGTGTAAGGGTTTTCTTGAGCTGCTAGATGATTTCCACCCTTCAGGCATCAGATATAACATCTAATAACTCTGTTTTACTGCACTCTGTACACTTCCATAAACTGGCCTTCAATATCTAATTGACCGAATGTCCACTGGTTAATGCTTATTTTCAAAACCCTCCTAGGCCTTACTCACCCATATTGGAGTTGTCTGCTGTATCCCATTTCCTTCTGCTCACTTACAAATGCCCAAAGCAGACACCTCTGGGTTGCTCTCCTTTTCAGTCTGGCACAGCTAGTGATGGATATCAACTGCAAAACAAATACAACTAGCTTGTTGTTATTGCCAAGTTCAAAGACACAAGCAATAACACATTTACTGACACCTGTCTCCACTTCATGCGATGTCTGTATATTGTGGTTCTGACATGTTGTGCTGCTGTGGTTGTCTTTGCTTATTGTCCATTGCTTGTGCCCCGTTGTTTTTTGTCTGCCTCCTAGTCTATGTTGATAACTTGAATGCTGTTATCTTTAATTTTTTTTTTTGTAGTTTAATAGTGTCAGGTGATGTGCTTGGTTTGATTTTTTTTGTAGTTGATGTTGTTATTGTGCAGTCGCCAAGTGTTTTTTAATTTTATTTAATCCCATCCTCCATCGGCTGCCTTTTGCCTCCTTCAGGGCCATTATTGTTAAAAAGCATTTGTCCTTTGTTGACTTGCCTGGTAAAATAAAGGTCAAACCAAATAAAAGACTGCACGCTGCATGTGTTAGCGCACAGGCCAAAGTAGTGGAACAGTGTGCCCTCTGCAGTTTGAAGCCTGTTACAAAGAGTGTCAGTTAGATTTGGTTTACAAATAGTAGAACATGTGCAACATCTAAATTTGTGGTGGCAAATAGCCTAGTGCTTAGAAACGTTGGGCTAGTAACCGAAAGATCACTGGTTACAATCTCAAACCTGACAAAGTAAAACAAAACTGTTCTGTTCTGCCTTGAGCAAGGCGCTTAACCTGAATTGCTAAGGTAAATCACTCTGTATGAGAATGTCGAAATTACTAAACTTTAAAAACATTTTAAATATATAAGAAACTGTCTGGAGATCATTGAAGAGGTTTGAATGTATTCCAAGCTATTCTTCCCGTCTGCTCTGAGGATTTCACTGCCTAGCTCCTTCTCCCCTCTGTTGGGAGTGGTTTGGGAATATGCTAAAAGGCTAACTGAGGTCGTCAGGTGATTGAACCTGTACACACAGACCATGTCATACCTTCCACACATTGACCCATGTGACATTCTGGTCGGAAGACAAGAGTGGAAAAAAACTTATTTGGCCCTGCCTACAAGATAAACTAAAACAGGGAGCACCAGCTGTAAGGACTTTATAGCGCTGGTTTGAGCAATCTGAATCCCTGCTAAAGTTTGGACCAGGCAGACTGGGAGATGTTGCGGGAAGATAAGAGAGGCCTTGGGGGGAAACATAAATGACTTCACAGAACCTATTACTGGGGTTATCTAGAAATGTATTTATGATGTGGTCGCTATAGTGACCACTAAAATGTATCTCAAATCAGGAAATGTTTCTTAACAGCAGTCTGGGCAAAACGGAATGTGTACCTATGCGCATAACAATGTTAAAATAACGGCAGACATGGCAGTGTCTTTCACAAGTCAATCAGATACAAAAGGTCAGAATAAGGATCAATTACAGACAACTCAATGGATCAGACGTGAGAAGAATGTGGCGGGGACTTTAGTCAGTATTGGATTGTAAAGGGAAAATCAGCTGTGTCACAGACACTAAAGAACTAACTCACAGGGAAGCTAAACACCTTAAGAGTTAAAAACCACAGTGCCTCTGAGAAGAGTCCCTGCTTCTTTGGACAGTAGGTTTGGATGGGGACAACATAAGTTGGATTTTCAAGCATGTAACCCCTTGCAGTCATGGGCCAGGGGCAAAAGTGACCAAGCTAAATGACAACCCCTCAGAAGCACCCTCATTTATGTCAGTAAGTGATTTGAGAGTTATTCTGTAATCTTATGTCATGATGATCCATTCATGTTCTAAAAACATTTTTCAATATTAACTGAAGTAACTTTCGAAACATTGCTAACAATGTCTGCTAAAATGTATGTGTAATGTAAGATTGCCAAATTCCATGGAAAGGCAAGTAGTATAATACTAATAAAAAACTTTATTGAAATAAGTTTGTTTTGTAGATTTCGAATCTACACAAAACTGTTTTGTCATAGCCATAACAATATGAAATCCATTTCATTAATTGTGTGTGTGTGTGTGTGTGTGTGTGTGTGGGGGGGGGTAGGCGTCACAAATATGTCAGTTAATTACGTTGCACACAATTGGTTGATGGTTGCTTCAAGCTAAACATCGCCACATTCTGCAAAGTCAGTTTAAGAATGTACAAGTGTTTAAAGGAAATGGGTCGTTAACTACAAACTATACCTCAACTTATCTAAAGTTAATGCGGAACAGAATGCGACGTCGTTCTTGTGTTTGAAACTTAACATGCAGACATCATCGATACAGATAAATGGTTACTCTCCAGTAACTTGTGAGTTTGCATATGTACAATTAGACGCCGGTTGTATTTGTAGCTTTTCCCGCAGACACGACAGTTAAATTGTCGTTCTCTTGTGTGAGTAAGCAAATGAACCGTAAGATTCCTCTTCCGGTTGAAGCTTTTCCCGCAGTTTCCACAGCTGAATGGTTTTTCCCCTGTGTGTGTCTGTAAATGCTCAGTTAAGTGCCCCCTGCGATTAAAGCTTTTCCCACAGTCACCACAGCGAAATGGTTTCTTTTCTGTGTGGATAATGTTATGGTTGGATAGTTTCCCATTCTGCTTAAACCTTTTCGTACGATCTGCAAAGCCAAATGCTTTGTCTCCTGGATTAATCATTGAATCCACCTTTAATCCAACAGGATTGCCGCTTGAGTTGTGGTTGTTGTAATGTTTTTCATCTTCTGGGGGGACGTAAGGAATGTGAAGAACCTTTATGTGAGTCACTGTACCAAAAGGTTTATCATCCATTGGTTTGGAGTCAGTCTCTCTGTTCTCAACAGTCTGTGTTGGGGTTTCAAAGAGTCCTTGATGGTACCCTACCTCCAGATTGGTCCTGAGTTCATCCTGTTCCTCTTTAATATGTGTGGGGTTTTGGTCCACCGGACCCAGACTGGGGTTCCACTCCTGCTGACAGCCTTGGAACTCAGAGGTGTCCTCCTCAGAGTAAGCAAGAGATAACTGGAGGGAGTCTACTCTACACAGTCTTATCTCCGGTGTAATTCGCAGCAGTCTCCGTAGCTGCTCATTCTCCTCTTTAGATCGGGAAATCTCCTCCTGGTACTGCGTTACCACTTTCTCGACTACTCCCAAAATGTCTACAGCAGCCATTGTTAAACGCTCATTAACAAACAGCCTCAGAGATTGTAGTTTAGCCATTCTCGGTATTTGGTATACAGTTCGGTGCCTTGTATAACCAAACGAATGCTCAAAATCAAAACAAACAAGATACTCAAATACTTCCGAGACGTATTCTTTGTTTTTCAGCGGGTGGAGAGCCCAGAAAGGGACAACAGCGGCCCCAACTGGATGATATTTTACTGCGGTGAAGTTAGTTTTAGATTGGACATTGGACATTCGACAGACATTCGGCTCTTCAAATCTCAATAGCTCTAACGAAGTATTCAAGTCAATCCAATATTGGTCTCATTGTGATTACAAAAGTGTATACGATGTTGCACAGTATTTATTTACCCAAATATTAACCAAGCATATAATTAACAAGCCACGGAGAACCAACCGCTGTGTATCGAAGCCAAAACCGAGATGGAAGCGATCTCCGGGCTGGTGCTGGTGGTGGGCGCGTTCAAATTGTATGGAAATGCAGCCATCTTCTAACTTCAAGTTTCAATAGCTCTAACAAAAAGTATACAATGACAATGAAAAGTATATATTCCTGATCGGGGGAGGGTGGGGAACAATGCACACCTTTTACTTTTTCAAAATCAAAAGTTTCTAAATTTGGCTGAATTTCTTCATTTCAATAGCTCCAACAATAGATATGCAATGACTGTACAAATGGAAAATTTTTGATCGGGGGAGGGTAAGGAACAACGCACACCCTTTATTTTTTCTAAATCTGAAGTTTCAAAATATGACGGAACTTCTTAATTTCAATAGATCCGACAATAGGTGTGCCATTATTATAAAACACATGTATTCTTGATCGTGAGAGGGTGAGGAACAGTGCACACCCTTTATTTTTTCAAAATCTGAAGATTCAAAATTTGACGGAACTTTTTCATTTCAATAGCTCCTTCAATAGGTGTGCCATGATTATATAAAAGTATGTAATCTTGATCGGGGGAGGGTGGGCAGAAATGCGCACCCTTTACTTTTTCAAAATCTGAAGTTTCAAATTTTGACTGAATTTCTTAATTTCAATAGATCCTACATTAGGTGTGCCATGATTATAAAAAGTATATATTCTTGATCGGGGGAGGGTGAAGAACAATGCACACCCTTTATTTTTTCAAAATCTGAAGTTTCAAAATTTGACGGAACTTCTTCATTTTAATAGTTGTAACAGATACTATCAGAAAGAAATTACAAATGTTAGCACACAGTACGCTAATTTGCATCAATTCTGTCTTTTGGTCATTTTTTTTTTTGGTCAAATTTCGGCATTTGGTCATGATATCTTGTCCATGTCACAATGAAATATCTTCATTTTAAATGCACTGCAGGAAAAATCTTTTGGCATGGCGAATCCAAACCTGACATTGGTCAGCAGTGATGTCATGACATTGCTTATCCATGAGCTGAAGGAGGATGACATGCTCATGGGAAATGGCGGTCATAGACCTTCCACCTCTATAATGCAAAGGAGATTATGGGGCCAGGTCTAAGGTCAGGAATCAGGGACTAGCTCAGAACCATTCCTGAATCACCTCTGAATGGTGGAAACTTACTTTATCCCACACAATTTAATTGAGTAGCTCAATGAGGTGTGCAGCCCAAGCACTGTAAGACCCAATAAGGATCTTATGTCCTACCACTCCTATATTCAGATATGGCTACACACATGGATATGATTCCCAACGTTGTCCAGGCACGTGGAAAGTTGCTCATTGGCCAGTAATATTGTGCGTGTACTTGTGTTGGTTCACAGCAGCTCAGTCTGTAGTTTTGACCTTGTCCAGGGGCTCACTGATATCCTCTTCTGCCATGCATTCTATTCTGCTCCACTTTGAAAGACATTGCCAGTGTTCACATGGTTTATATGGTTAAATGGTTACCAGTTGAGGTTACTGTTATGGAGAATATGGAGAATAAAACTGTAACAGAATCTGTAATTTAATATTTCCAGTATTGTGTACAAATTCAGATAAAAATGTATGAGGCTAAACAGGTACCAATAAAATACTAATACAACATTGCCTCAAAGTCAAAATTTGCCCAGGTCCTCTACATGAATGACACTGTCATACATGCCAGACTCCTTAGATATCCTATTGCACACCAATTTTGCAGTTTTCATCTATTTAGTAAGAAGAAGAATATGAATCATACAAATAGCAAAACAATATTTATGGTGAGCTCTATTGTATTTTAATTTGACATTGTTTTGCTGTTCCTATACAAGAAACAAAACAAAAGAAACAGGAAGCAATGATACAGCTAATCCAGTAACAGTTTTCATTTAGGCAGTACTGTATTTTGTATATTTTACATGTGTCAAATTTCTCACATTTAGAAATAAATACAGTACATGTCATGTAACAAGAACTTCCAAATAATTTTGTCTCCCTCTTCTTTGGGACACTTGTTCAATCTCTGGAGGCACATGTCTAGCAGAAATGGAGGGCAGAAGGAAAGGGGGTAATTTTGAGAGGAGCTCTAGTTTAAATTCTTCCCACTTTGCACTCCCTAAGTTCCCACTGTTCGTCATGAATTTCAAAGAATTCGATTGCCCTAAACATCGACTGGATTGAGTTTCCATCCCTGTGATATCAACTAAGATCATGTGTTTCTTCATCCATTTCAGCTGTGTGACTTTCATCATAGAGTAGGAAAGGTTTCCTACTGTACTGTCAACTCATTTAATTGTGAAATTAAATCAAATTACAACAAAAAATACATCTCAAGTATATTCATCTGAAATCTCCAACATCAATGACCCATTGTTGCTGTCCTTTCCTAATACTGTTCTGCTTATCTTGCTTTTTCATTCCCATCTACTGGTAGAAGAACTGTCTTCATTTGTTTTCTTCTAACCCTTTCAATCTTGTGTTCCTTCTTTGCGGATAAACAGTAGTATATGTCCGTTCACAATCAATTTGTGCCAGAAAGCTCTTTCTGCAGTTATCATAGACAAATTAATGATCTCCTGTCCCAAAAAATAAAACCTACAGTCACCAAATACCAAGGATTTTTGAGTCTGTCTATGCATTTTGTACGAAGCTTCTCCCACTGTGACCACAGACATAGTTTCTCTCCAGTGTGAGGTGGCAGGATGTGCCTTTTAAGCATAACCTTGTGATCAAAGCTTTTCCACTGGTCTCCACAGCCCAATGTTGTCTTTTCTGCATCAACATTGACATGCTTAGTCAGGCTCCACATGTTCATGCTTTTCCCACAGTCAACAGAGCCGAATGATTTATTTTCTGTGTGAGTCAGTACATGCCCGTGAAGAGCCCAGTAGTCCTTGAAGCTCCTCCCACCATCACCATACCTTAATGCTTTCTCTTCTTTGAGTCCGTATAGCCAGTTAACTTTCACATCAGTCTGAACACTTTTCCATATTCACAGCCACTAAATGACCACCTTGTGACTCAATACATTCCCAGAGTCCCCACAGCTAAATACTTCCCCTTGTGAGGCTTCATATGCTCAAAACCGTTACACTAATACCTGAGACTTCAAATTTTATGGGTCCTGAAAATGGTGTATTACGACATGTATGGAGATGCCAGTATGTGCTCCATGTCATCAAAACCAATTGCTTTCAAACATGGAATTTTGCAGTTAACTAATATACACATAGAATGAACAATATATACTGCTCAAACTTCAGGGATATCAATCTGTCCAGTTAGGAAGCATAAGCGATTGTGAATCAGTGTCACCTGTTTTGGTGCAAATGAAAGTGACAAAAGGTGCATTGGAGAGGCAAGAGCAAGACAATCCCCAAAAAAGAAATGGTTTTGCAGGTGGTGGCCACAGACAATTGCTCTCTCCTTATCCTTCCTGACTGATTCTTCTCTACCTTTGCATTTTGCTAGTGTCCTTGTCACTACTGGTAGCATGAGGCGGTACCTGCAGCCCATTCAGGTTGCCACAGGTAGTCCAGGTCCTCCAGGATGGCATATCTATACGTGCCGTCACAAGATGGTTTGCTGTGTGTTCTAGTACAGTTTCAAGAGCATGGAGGAGATACCAGGAGATGGGCCATTACACGAGGAGAGCTGGACAAGGATGTAGAAGGGCATCAACCCAGCAGCAGGACCAGTATCTGCTCCTTTGTGCGAGGAGGAACAAAAGGAGCACTGCCAGAGCCCTACAAAATGACCTCCAGCGGGCGACTGGTGTGCATGTTTCAAACTGTGCATGTTTCAAACCAAACTGAGAAACAGACTCCATGAGGGTGGCATGAGGGCCCGACGTCCTCTAGAGGGACCTGTTCTCACAGCCCAGCAATGTGCAGCTCGATTGGCATTCGCCAGAGAACACCAGAATCGGCAGGTCCGCCATTGGCGCCCCGTTCTCTTCACAGATGAGAGCAGGTTCACACTTAGCACGTGGCAGACGTGAAAGAGTCTGGAGACGCCGTGGTGAACGTTATGCTGCCTGCAACATCATCCAGCATGACCGACTTGGCGGTGGGTCAGTGATGGTCTGGGGAGGCATATCCTTGGAGGGTGACAAAGACCTCCACGTGCTAGCTAATGACACCCTGACTGCTGTTATGTACCGGGATGAAATCGTCAGACCCATCATCAGACCACACGCTGGTGCAGTGGGCCCTGGGTTCCTCCTGGTGCAGGATAAGACCTGGCCTCATGTGGCCAGAGTGTGAAGGCAGTTCCTGGATGCCGAAGGCATTGATGTCATTGACTGGCCCTCACGTTCCCCAGACCTGAATCCAATTGAGAACCACTGGGACGTTATATATCGGTGCGTCCGACACCGCCAAGTAACACCACAGACTGTCCAGGAGCTCACTGATGCCCTGATCCGCCAGGACACCATCCTCCGTCTCATATGGTGTATGCCCAGACATTGTCAGGAGTGCATGCAGGCACGTGGGGCCATACACACTACTGAGTCACATTGTGAGTTGGTAAGTTGGAACAGCCTCTGATTTCAATTGTTTACTTTGATTTTCGGTGTGAGTTTGAATCCAGCCCTCAATCGGTTGGTGATTTTGGTTTCCATTGACTGTTGTTATGTCATTTTGTTCTCAATAAATTACACAATGTACAGTAAAGATTTTGATCTCTTATACATATCGTTCATCCAGACCCGATGTTTGATTTAGGCCTCCCCTTAATTTTTTTGAGCAGTATATAAGCATTACGACAGAAGGGGGTGTGGTATGGCTAAGAGCTGTTCTTAGGCATGAAGCATCTCTGAGTGCCTGGACACAGCACTTAACCATGGTATATTGGCAATATTTCACAATACCCAGAGATGCCTTATTGCTCTTATAAATCGGTTACCAACACACTTAAAGTAGTAAAAGTGATGTCATACCCATGATGGTATACGGTCTCGTATACCAAGGCTATTAGCCAAGCAGTATTCAGGATTTAATGAGGTCGTATACCACGGGAATGATATAACGCAACTTTTTGTTGTAATTGTGTTGGTAACTGGTTCATAATCGCAATAAGGCATATTGGGTGCTTGTGGTATACAGCATGTCAAATATACCATGTCTAAGAGCCATTGTCCCTGGAATATTGGGCATATACGACACACCCCCGCGCCTTATTGCTTAAATATACCAATCGTACCCCAAGTGCTAGGAAACAGAGTGAGGGAAATAAAACCAAAGCATGGATTGCTGCATACCTTGTGCATAGAATGTTTCTAAGGAAATTACAGCCATATGTCAGTTTAGATGTAGTAGGTATTAAAATAAACAAATATAAAACTTTTACGCAGAACACAAACACTGCACAGTCATTCAACATTTGAAGGAATTTGAGAAAAAAAAAAAAAAAGAACAGATGCTCGTCTTGTGCAAGTGGCACTGCTGCATATCACTCCGCCTCCTCGTTGAGAATAGGCCAGGGTATAATGGCTGACATTGCTGGGCCGACAAGCGTACATTGACTTGTGTGGATTTATCTACAATACCGAAACATTGATTTTTATAATTCTATTTTGAGACACAGCCTTCTCCTGGCTCTAAGAATGTGCCGTTGATCATAAACTGCAACAATAATTTCTTAAAGACTGAGGTAATTAATTTCCTTTGCAAGGCAAGTGAAGACAAGTGGCTAGCTAGTTCACCATCAGCTAGCTAGTCAGTAGCATCATCGCACAGCTTGCTAGCAAATTCTAGTTAACGCTACTTTACCTAAAAACGAACCAAGTTGACAACTTGGTGCGGTTTTCTGCCTGATTGGTGCTGGTTTTGTGATTCATAGCTAGCAAGAGGTTATGTAGTTAGTTAGGAGTTAAATGTTCTCACAGGCCCATTTAGCCAGCTATCGTTTATGAAGAGTTGGCCAGCTTGGAAGTTTGATACTGGCACTAGTACTAGCTAACTAGCTAGTGCTATTGGGAATCAATGTATTCTTAGCTAACTATAATTGCCACTGTAGGGGATGCAACTAATACTTTTCTACCCTTGATTTTCTTTTGAACATCGATTCTTTAAAATTTCTAAGGGTACGGAATTCAACCATAGCAAGCCCAGTTACCTGAGCTAACAATAGTTAGCCCAAGGTATTTTTCTTTTTCAGAATTCCTCCACGGTTTCGCAGGGAAGGCGGGGGGGGGCAACTGTAGTGTTACCATAGTGACACATGGCTTTCAAACTTTCAAATGTTGTTTCTTGAAGGAAATACTGACACTAGTAAACTAACTTTATGCGTAGACATTACATTTCGTTTTTCGAATACTAAAGTTGTATACACCGCATACGTGCTATTGTAGCGTGTATCAATTTAGTAAAACCTTTTATTATAGTCTGTCGTTGCGGGGATGCATGTTGTCAGTAGTTGCTAGTGACAGTTGGCACGCGCTAACGTCCCCTGAAGTGGAGGGACTATCAGATCTTTTCCCGGGAATTCAAGCGGGCCACAACGTTGAGGTGTAACAACCATAGCATTTCTTTCGTTGGTAAGATGATCAGGAATAAATACTCAATCTGCGACATCCGAAAGGGAAGATATTAGGTCTCTCTTTGACTCAGTACACCGCAGCGCTAGATTATCGATAGGTAAGGTATCATTATTAGCCTGCCCTGTTTAGGTAACTAACAAAATTGGTTGAATTCTTTGACAAAATGACTAGACATAAAATGGGTTGAATTCTTTCTTTTGGACTGATTCCTTAGTCTTTTACTAAATATAATTTCGTTTTTCCTCGTTGTTTCCGTTAAAGCTAAAAACACGTCCGGGTTTCATCGGAGATTTTAATCATTTTGGATATAGTTTCCCTTAAACTCAATTGTACACCTAGCAGAAACTGTTGTTCAGTGGTGCTTCTACAAAATCAGTTCCGACTGGAGTGATTAAAATATCATAATTCATACAGAGAATTTTTTATTTTTTTTTACAAAGTTACAAGAAAAGCAAATCACTGTTGTATTTTGTTTATACTTTACTGCTCCAGACATTATCGGGCTTAACTGTTGATTTGGGAGGTGAGGGGTGTTTGCAGTTCAAATTAGGGAGATACTAAACAATGTAGCTGTTGATGTATATACCTCATAACAAACCTAAAAATTGAAATACTTTTGAAATTCATGCCTAATTGGAAAAACCTACCGAGTTGGCAACAATCCATTTTCTTAAAACATAGGGGAATGTCTTTAGGAAAAACAATAATTTTCAAGTGTCAACGTTTGGTTGATTAATAAAATATTTTTCATCTGGGACAGCCATAAAACATTGTCATCTGTCAGGTATTTCCATTATTGGAGTTTAAATCATGCTTTGGGTGGATTACAGCTCTAATAAATTAACCTGCACAACCGGTGGCTTTTATTTTTCTATGTTCACTTTCGGCCTGTACTCCTTACAAAATGACAAAACGACGGATACACAATTGCAGGCTTGCTAAATTAGTAGGACTATTGTCAGTGTTTGAAAGGAGTTAAAACTGTTTCCTTTGATTTGGAGAATGACTCTGAAGTGCAGTAAACACTTCATTATGTATCACATAAAGTGTTTATTACTGCCTTTGTGTAGATGGTTTCTGTTTGTGTATGTGTGGGACAAGGCACATGTATGTGTGGGGCACGTGTATGTGCTTTTCTTTCCTGCCCAAATTGGTTGTTGATCGTTGTTTGACTGTGAATGTCAATAATCTGACAGGTGCAGAGTGGCGGAGAACATGGCAACGGGGGGCACCTCCTTTGACGAGCAGGAGCTGCACAACTGGACCGTCACCAACGGCAGCAGCCTGGAAGACAGACTCAACAACATGGTAGGGAGGAGAAGAGGGAGAAAATGCTCTGTTCCCTACGTAGTGCGATATTTTGACCAGACACTTGTTCAATTTCAAAAATCTGTCACTATATTGAGAATATCATGCCAATCTGGAACACTGAGAATAGCCACTAAATGGATCCTAACTGGAGATTTGTAGAAGTAACTGACTATTATGCAATCTGTCGGTTGTCATGCAAGGGTTTTACTTTAACGTAGGTCTGGTAATGATTCAGACCGCTGATTGACTGTAGCCTGTCTGTCCTACTTTGCTTACAATGCTGACCAAAGCGAGGCATCAATTTGAAATGGACTGTTACAAGTGCATTGCACCTACCCTTTGGGGAAGAGCAGAGTGCTTATCAAGCAAGTGCCAGATCCAGAACCCAGGGCTACCTTCAACACCGGGTTATGAGGATATAAAGCTGGTTGCTTTTGAATCTCTAGGTTGAAATTCCCACTAGGAATGCATCTAGGATTAGTTTGTAAGTCTTACTCTTAACCACTGGCACAAAGAAATGTGAAACTCGCCCAGAATCAAGAGTGTATGGATACCTTACCAAAACATTCCTTCTAAATGCTACCTGTCTCCTCTAACCCTCCCCCGTCAGGACTGGGGTGTCCAGCAGAAGAAGGCCAACCGCTCGTCCGAGAAGAACAGAAAGAAGTTCTCGGCCGGTGGCGTCACGGAGAGCCGGCTGACCAACGACATCTCCCCGGAGTCTACGCCGGGCGCGGGGAGGAGAAGGGCCCGTACCCCCCACTCCTTCCCCCATGTTAAGTACACCACCCAGATGTCGGTGCCGGATCAGGCTGAGCTGGACCGCCTGAGGCAGAGGATCAACTTCACTGACCTGGATGAGGTGTGTGTAGTGAGGTTACTCCCAACAGCTTTGCAATCTCAGTCATTCTCTGCAGGATTCTCTAGGTGTTTATTTGTATACTTTCATGTAAGTACATACGCCCTCTATAAAGATAACTTTTTTTTTTCCACTCCATGCTTTACGGTGGTTATGAGGTTCGTCTGTTCAATGCCAATGTTTCGTTTTCACCAAGTGTGGCATTTGGCGTTGTGGCAAAACAACTCCACCATTGACTCATCTATCCAAAGCACTTCATTTCTGTAGTTTTGGTCAGTACCCAGGTGTTGTCTGGCAAACGTCTGTCGTATCTTGGTGTTAATTCTTGAGAGCAGTCTTCCAGACCTCCCATGCAGGCCAAGTTTGTGCTGTCTATTTCTGACAGTTGACTAATGCACATATTGTGGCAAAGAGGCGTGTAGATTCCTTGATGGTTACCCTAGAGTTCTTAGAGACCTCTATGAGTATGTTTCGGTCAGCTCTTGGGCTGGATTTGGATGTGATGACCAGTCCCGTGGAGATTGCCAGGAGCCTGGAATCTTCTCCATTTGTTTTGTTGGACAGTGGAATGATGTACTTCGAATTTCTTGGAAAATCTAGCTATGCTGTGTTAAATGGCTCATGAATAAAACAGATCGGAGGAAAAGAAACACTGTGCTATTCTGTTTAACTATATAAATAATTGCAGTTTTACAATCCTCTTCCTGGTTGGAGTTAGGGAATTGTATGAAACAGGGTGGTACTTCAAATTGTGTAATGAGGAATGTTTTTTTTTTTTTTATCTGGCTTTCTATAGTTTGCGCTAATATGTACACATCCCCGGTTGTGTTTTGCCAGAGGAGCATAGGGAGCGACTCCCAGGGCCGCGTCACCGCAGCCAACAACCAGCGACAGCTGGCGGCCGAGAACAAGAAGCCCTTCAACTTCCTACCGCTGCACGTCAACACCAACAAGAGCCGTGAAGCACCTTCTGCCTCTCCCCCCTCCACCCCGTCCGTTGTGGCTACTGCCAAGAAGCAGAGCCCCGGCCTAGTCCGCAGGGAGGCCCCCTCTTTGCCCAGCAAGGACCTGCCGGGGCAGGGTAGAGGGGCAGAGAGAGTTCCTCTACCCTCCGTGGACGACGGAAGGGAAGATCCCAACATCGACAGCAGCCAGGTAGCTAACGTCCAGGCACCTGGCTTTCCTGAAAGTGAAGTGCTCGTCAGAATGTTTTTTTTGCTGGACCGTGTAAGCGGAGCCGGCCTAGAAAAGTGGATGTCTCTTACTGAGTCCGTCCGTCCCTGACTGACTGACTGACAGACTACCCGTTGTTAAATAGCGTAGTGGTTAGAGACGCGGGCTATGAAGCAACAGGTCCCGTGTTCGATTCCTGTAGCTGTCAAAACACATGATGCCTGAGGTTCAAGACAGACAAAAACTTTGCTGGCTGTAACTTTATGTAGCTTGGTAATAGGAAGCCTAAAATAAAACAGTTCTGATGGATATAAGGATTTGTTCAGGAAAGACAAATACTTCGCTGCCTACACGATACTCTCGTCTTTTCACTTGACGTAAAAGTCTGTTATCGTCACCTATATTGATACAGTAGTATCAATGTCAGGTATTTGTGGTGGAGGTAAACTTCATAAAAAACGTTACTCAGTTTAACACGATGGTTAATGGTGTCTAACGAAATATTCAAACTTGACGTGATGTTAATGAATGACAACATTATATAATGTCAATATGCTATACTGACACCCGGCAAATGGTCAGCTCTGTGGTGTTGTGGTTAAAGACACGGCCTTTCACGTGGGCGACCTAGGTTAGAATCTTGAGAGGGAAGCCATGATCAACACTTTCTATTGTGGGCCAGCTGAACTAGGCTTGCCTGGTTTCTTGTTTAACTGTATTTTCTTTATATTTTGTCAGTGTCAAGTGATTAACCAACAGTTTGGCTATTGACCAGTTTTTCCTACACCACGGTTTCCCATTGCCCGAGAACATAATGTAGCAGCTTATCTGGTCCCCGACCAAACATGACCACCATCAATGAAATGAGGCTCTGGACAAACTGAGCTTCCTTTAGAGTTTTGTTAGAATTTCCTCCCCATGGTATAATGTTTACTAAGCAAACAAACACTTTTTGTATATTTGTCCAAGGCTACTGGCGCCGGACAGATTATATTGGTTATTTAGTCATCATAGGCTAGCTTGCTATTTACATGGAGAGTTCACCTGGAGGAGAAATATGTACAAAAGATTGCTTTTCTGGTCCATATCAGCCCTTGTATTCCTCCATCGCTTGAAAGCGATGCCTGTATTTGAGTTCTCTTCAGCTGCATCCCGATTTCTTTGGGACGGGAAAGGCACAATTACCAGACAAAAAATAAACACATGAAAACCATCAGGAAGACACTAATGCTATGAGTATGACTACAATAAGAAACTGTTTGTGAAATACTCCATTTCAAATAATATTTTTCTCCAATACCTTTTATATTGTAATACATTACAGGGCTCAGCGTTAACATCTTTTGCCACTGGCCCTGCGGGGCTTGTGGGTTTGAAACTTACTGGCCCCAAAAACATTTTTACTGGCCTTCTTTTCAAAAGTTATATTTTTTCAGTGTCACAACATATAACCTAATACTATTTTCACTTAAACATGTTTAATCCTTTATGGAAATGCATTCTGGATATATAAAATAATTGTTTTTATTTCATCGCATTTCTAATTATGAAAATGAATGAAAAAGTCAACAAAACATTTGACTTTTAAACAAAACACAAACTCATTAATCCCCAGGAGAACAAGGCATACAGCTGGAATGCGGTTGTTATAAGTCATGAAATCACCCAATGTGCATCTACATTTAAATTCCTGATCAGTACCACCAAGGGCCCTGAAGACGGATTATCAGTCACCCGCTTGGCTGTCATGCAGACCAGGGGCTGTTTGCTATTGGCATGGCTGGTCAGGGACTGTCTGCGAAAGTTGTCAGTGCCTTTGTAAAAAGACCCACATTTGTCCGCTCTAGCTGGGAACAGGCGACACGCTGCATCCGAGTTCCACAGAAGTCGAAACAAGTAAACCATTTTTTGCACTGAGGTGAAAAGTTTGAACTTGTAGTTATCCTACGCGGCCTTTTTCTAGTTGAGTGACTTGCGTGTGTTTTTAACTGTTTTATTGAAAAAATACCAGACAGCCACGCGTCACATCACTGCTCAACTCTTGACTGGCCAACAGCGCACGAAAGGAGCTGCAAGGTAGTTATTTGTGCGTGTGCCAGATTACTAAACGACTGGAGGTTGTCAAGTTTATAATGCGATTATTATTTTTGTCAATATCAAAAAAAAAATTGCAGTGGCCCGATCGGGATCGTGACTTACTAGTTTTACTAGTCCGACTTGCCTTTTTGCTGGCTTGGGGCCATCGTTAATGTCGAGCCCTGCATTTTAAAGTAGATACAGGCATTTTCAAAGGCTCCTTTAAGGAACTACAACTACCTTAATCCATTGTTTGGCTGCTAATCTCATCAGATATGGCTGACTTAATCTAATAAAGTCATCAAATAAAACCAAGTAATGTGTGATTCTGAAATATTTTGATTTAATTATGTAAATAAATGTTTAGCTCGTTTTAAGGAGCTTGGTGCTTGCAACTTCAGGGATGTGGGTTTGATTGTCATGGGGGCCAGTATAAAATTATATGTACTCACTATATAAAATTGCTCTGGATTAGACGTCTTATGCATTACTTCAGGGAACTTTTATATTATATTTGACAATTACCACAGACATGGCCAAACCCAACAAAATGTTTTGTCACTAGTTCAATGTGCATTTAATCTGAAATATTGAATTAAATTGCAGCAGTAATGAAATCCATATTATTTTGTAATAATTGAATCGATACTTAAATATAGGACAATGCAAACACAATGAAGGTTACTTGAGTTCTGGGTAATAAACAAGGTCCATTTAAAAATGTAAAGATTTTAAATTTCTATATAAATGGCATACCTTTTACAGCATTTTGCCCCCTCCCCATTCCAGTCTGAGCTTGCTCTGACCTCATCGTCCCGGGCTGTGTTCAACCTATCACATGGTGTTCTGTGCTCTTGCTTCTAGATGCAAAGTAGAACAGGAACAGGAGGCGAGCAACTCTGTGATGAAACCAATGTGTATTTAGGGCAACTTAAAAATACTCTGCCGCGGCTGTATCCCGAGTGAGCTCTGCCCTCATTTAGTTAGATCTAGGTAGTGGCCTGGTGCCTTCTCGCTCGCCCGTTCTCTTTCCGTCTTTCTCCATTGGTCTGTCATTGATACCCGCTCACACGCAGTCTTTCTCTGTCACACATCTCATCCGCGCCCACACGCCCTGGCTCTTAAACGCTCTGGCGTCCCTTTCAGGTGGTAAGCAAGCTGGTGCAAATTCGGGAGTACATCGGCAAGGCCAGCTCCATGCGGGATGACCTGGTTGAGAAGAACGACATTCCGGCCAACGTGGAACGCCTGTCCCACCTCATCGCCCACCTCAAGGAGCAGGAGAGGTCTTACCTCCGATTCCTGCAGAAGATGCTGGTCAGTAGAGTATGATGGCTGATGGTCTTCCTCTCTGTCTTTCTCTCTCCCTCTCATGTATTTTGCAGAATGTTTCTCTTTGTTTATTTTTTCTCATTAATTTGATATGAAATTAGCTGTTTTACTTGCTTTGTATCTTTAGCAGTCATAAACAAAGTACCGCCTCTTAGAAATGTCTGCAATTCCTGTTTCTGCATGTTAACAGAGCCTGGTTCTTTTGATTTTCAGTAGGCGTGTTCACACTGCAATTTAGCATAGGACTAAGAGCCTCTTAAGCCCAGGGCTAAGGGAGATTTTAGCCCAGGGCTAAGCAAGTGATCACACTTGCATATTTTGAAGTGGGCTAGAACCACCCTAAGCCTAGGGCTAGCTGGCCCTGCTCTGGAGCAGGGTTAGCACAGACTTTTCAGGGCTAGCCCCAGAAACACGGTGACAAAATAACTAGTGAGAAACGGGGTCAAGAAAAAGACTATAGAATGTTTGTTGTCCAATCACAAAACCTGCCCTTTCACTTAATTTACATACGCTCTTGACACTTGCCGTCACCGACAGCTACAATGTATTTCTGTTTTGGTCCTGTCACTCGGCTAACTTTTGTCATTTCATTATACCTGCTAAATCTTAAAAAAGTAGTTATTGCAGCTTGCTTTGGATGTAAATCTAGCAAATATGTAGAAAGAATAAAGGTTGGCTAGTCACATTCTCTGCCTCGTGTTCATATTTTCACGTCGCTCTTTTTCTCTTTCTTTGCGTAGTTTTAACAAAGTTGTCAAAGCAAATACCGACAAGGTGGGCATTTTGATCAACCAATGTCATGAAGTCGTTAATTGAAGCATGGTAGCATAACGTTGATTGCGTGTCAGTGATGTACTTGTAACATTTGTAGCTTGTCATAGATAGAATTTAAAATAGTCTATTGTCATGTTTGTCTGTTAGCCCAGGGCTTAGGAATGCAAGTGTGAATCCTTAGCCTAGGGTTAAACCTTAGCCCAGGGTTAACAAACTCTTGTGAACACAGGGCCAGTCTTAGCCTGGGGCTAAGATAGCAAAGGGGTTAGAACAGTGCAGTGTGAAAAGGCCTATTGATGTTGTAAGCCAATTGTGTTGTTTTGGAAAACTCCACTGCACCCTGGTCATGTATTCTTAATGCCCTGGCAACAGACAAACGTCCTTGTATCTGGTTCTGTTTGGAACTCAATATAGGACACGTGTTGCTTCCTAACTGCTGGATGTCACGCGTGACAATTGTATCTCGACGGCAGCATGTCTTGCTATCGATTTAGGCTGACACCTCCGGCATGCTTTTTTCGTCATTGTTTGTTTTCAAGGGCTGTCTGTTCAGTCATTTTCGGCATCCAGCTGAAGTTTTCTTTTCAGTGTAAACACTGCTCAAGTATTCACTTTGAGGTCAGGTAGTGAAAAAGGGATAGGGAGTGCATCTGTTGAAAAAAGGTCCTTTGTAACTTATTGGGCTTTGTGTGTTGAGCTGGTTAGTGAGTAGCTGTAGCTGAGCTATGATGGCTGGCCCTCAGCACTGACTGACTGATTTACTGACCGACTGACTGACTGATTTACTGACCGACTGACTGACTGATTTACTGACCGACTGTTAAAACGGGGCAGGCGAGCAAAGGAACGGAACGATGGTGGGAGACGACTGTCGTCTCACTGCCACGCTCGGCGCCTATAATCCAGCAGACTCCTTTCTCCGGCCCTTCTCCTTCTGCAGGCAAGGGAGAACGAGGAGGACGAGGCTGGAACGATGGACTCAGCCTTGGGTTCCGGCTCATTGCCTGAGAGCACCTCCCTCAACATCGAGGTGCGCTCCTCGGATGCCTCCAATGCTACGGTAAGTAACAGTAGATGACCCACCTCCCCGTCACAATATTTGAACTGAATTTCCGTAGGTACATTTCCACCATAGGTCTTCCTTCCTGTTTCCTACAGGATTGGTTGTCCATAGGTTATCAATCAAGGGCAATATTCTTTCATGTCATTGTATTTACAGTAACAAATCGTTGCTCTAAGTGTTCCTTATGTGGTAGCTAGGTACAAACTTTCCTTTGGTACACCAGCCTCTGTCAGAGGTAGATTTAATAGCCACTCAGGTTTTATTTTTATGTTTTTGATACCAGGCAATGTTTTCTCCCAATTACACCATCAAACACAGAAGAATAACCAGGATGCTGTGTAATGTTTCTAAATAATGCATGTGTTCCTAGTAACATATACCATGTTTATTTTGCTCCTCGTAGTAGTGAGTGTTCCCTAGCACTGCACATCAAACCTAGATTTCCTGGCATCCCCAAACTGTAAAGTGAACTCGGTCTGCACGCTCGCACTTCAGCCAAAATAGACAGTTGTTTTGTTGTGGGTTTCTACATTCAGCTGCACTACTGTTACGCTGAAAGAAATTCTGCTGTCCACCCCCGCATTCTCAGAGGAGCCAAACAGCTAGAGAATAATGATGGAATAGGCACAATTTAGCCTGCGCTGGCGGTTTTCTCACATCTCCGTCTGTGTGTCGGTCAGGGCCGGGTAGCAGAGCGCAGCGACCAGAAGGAAGAGCTGGAGAACCTGCGGCGGCAGCACGAGCTGCTGAAGAAGATGCTGGAGCAGCAGGAGCAGCTCCGGGCCCTGCAGGGCCGCCAGGCAGCGCTACTGGCCATGCAGCACACCAGCCAGCACGCCGTGGACGACACCGGTGAGAGAGGAGCGCCGACACGCAGAGGGGGCGAGGGGAAAACGCAGGACCATCATCCATGTTCAAGTGTTACTATCTTAGTGCTACGTTAATAATAAAATGAAAATGATCATCTTTATCAGACTTTGGGTTTGGTTAGAATTTGGGTTTAGAGTTAGGGTTAACTTTAGGGGTTAGGTTAAGTTTAGCATAAAGGTTAGATTATTAAGGTTAAGGTTTAGTATTGGGTAAAATTCTTAACTGCTAAATAGCCGTGTGTGTGTGTGTGTGTGTGTGTGTGTGTGTGTGTGTGTGTGTGTGTGTGTGTGTGTGTGTGTGTGTGTGTGTGTGTGTGTGTGTGTGTGTGTGTGTGTGTGTGTGTGTGTGTGTGTGTGTGTGTGTGTGTGTGTGTGTGTGTGTGTGTGTGTGTGTGTGGGTG